>JAVQJG010177196.1:0-16861 GCA_036024015.1 Craterocephalus amniculus
GGAAAAAACCCCGCGACCCGGCGCGTTTCCCTACGCAGGAGTATAAACACACAGAGGGTCTGCGTAGCCTCTGCGGGTCCCGCCGCACGGAGGCTACGCGCGAGTATAAACCAGCCTTAAGGGTGCTTTTCAGACATTCAGGCTTTTCTGAGTTAAACCTTCTTAATCTTCTGCCAAGAAAAATGTTAAGAAACATCAAAGGGTTGGATGAACTTTGAAAAAAGTCCAATTGCCACTGGAAAATGTGAGCAGCTTGTTCTAAAAGAAGTACACGGTCCAGGAAGAATCAGGCCATGAACACAGGTTTTCTAACAGTGATTTTTCTGCTTTTGTCCACAAGCAAACAGTTTTCAGGCACCGACAAAAAAACTTAAATTCAGAGTCAAGTTTCTGTAGTTCTTGAAAATAGATGTTTGCAAATGATTTCAGTTCTGTAGTAGTAAATCTGTCACCCTGTGTTAAAAAAAAACAGCAGCTTAGGAAATTCAGGTTTCTGCAGGTGTGGCAGATGTGTAAGAAGGAATGTAAACATCTGTTCATGCAGAGGTCTGAAGCTGCAGACTTCTGACTGTCTTGTAACCGACTGGCTGGTGATCAGTAGGATTGGGAATCACTGGTTTGATCACGATATGATATTATATCGATACAGTGATACAGCGATCCGACGTTTGCCAATATCTCAAATTCAGTCACAATAGGATTTAGATTCAATCTAGGATCCATGGATCGATATGAAAGGTTATAAAGCAATATTATGAGTGATTGATCACAATTATTTCCATTCATCACAAAACGCACCTAGATCATCATTTAACCTTCCTTTATTCCTGAGCTCTGGCATTAACATTCAGTTTAAAAGAAAACATTTTCAAAATAAAAGTGAGTTTGATAACAGGTTACTCTATCGATTTTTGGCCGATGTTAGGATTCTGGATTGATATCACTGACTCATTGACCATATGATCGATGTATCAATCGCATGTAAATCGATGCATTGTCCCACCCTTACAAATCAAACTGTCCAATCAGAGGACAGATGGATGTGTCCACTTCAGGACTGCTGCACGTTCGCATGACATCATGGGACATTCAACCCTCAGGACCCACTTTTAAAAAATCTAAATCACACTTTTCTCCTTAAGGTCCCTTGTGGTCACCGTTTTATTTTTCCCAGAGTCACACTCCAGATGACCATGGCTTCAGATGTGGGGGGACTACATCACCACCGTTGGGTGTGGCGTGTTCCTGACAGCATTTCCATTACGACTGCATGTTTACATGCCCACAGAGACTTCTTTCTGTAAATGGTACCACCAGAATGTGATTTATGGGGGAACATATGCGAGAAAAACTCTCCTGCTATGCTGGCGTCCTACTGGTGTCCAGTATAATAATGTCTTTTATCATCAGTGGCATGAAGCAATTTATTCATACTTTTAATTCATTAATAAATTTATGGATTTAATAACTGCTTTACCAAACTCACATCTGCACCCCCCCCATATCTTTAGCTTGTTAGTTTTCAGCTGCATTACTCTCACAGCAGCTCAATCCTTTGCTCCGACATTAAATATTTTGCTTAGCAACTCTATTTTTTTTCTCAAAGCTTTCTCTTTTTCATCACTTCGGCACCTCAATCCTTCTTTCCCCATCACATTTGCCATCCCCAGACCTTTTTGAACTTGCCTAATCCATGTCACATTCCCCTCTTTTCCTCACCCATCACTCTCTCTCCTTATTCCCCTCAGCTCACCTAGATTAAGAGACGGCAGTAACACATTCTGACTTTCCTCCACTTACAAAATGTAATGTAGAGCTGCGCGGCGGGTAGACAAAAAAGAAAAATGAATAAAACAGTGGAACCGATGCTGTTGGTGACTGCACCTGGGGGATTTGATCTCTTGATTTATAACACCAGGTGGGAATTCAAATACAGGTATAGGACCAGCTTGCTGCTAACAGCCCTACTCAAAGTTACCCTACAGTCAGAGTAACAGAGCTCAGACACACCAGCGGCGATATGTGGTGGGGAACTTTTTCTTTAAGGAAAAAAACAGCTTTAAAAAAAAAAAGCCAATATGGCCCCAAAAATGCATCTTTAACATTTATGCATGTGCTTTAAAAGGTGGACCGCCGAGCGATTTCTAATTAGCCTCTGTGAGTGAGAGCGGGAAAAACGGAGGAAATCAATTTCCCATTTGGGGCAGGCAGAGTGATCTATTGAAAGGCTAACCCCCAAGGTAGACTTTATCAGAACAGGAGTCCTCTAACTTTATATGGCACACACACACACATTCCTACATGTGTGCCTCGTTAAATACTGAAAAGTGTTTGTAGTAAAGAGTGGAGAGATCATGGCGGGAGTGGTTTTAATCCCCCTGACTTCAATTAATCCGCCATAAACATGTCAGCCACCGGTGACAATTAAATTTCAGAAAACTAAGGGCGAACCTTGCACACCTAACAGGAGCCGATGCTGATCTAAATGGCCACAATTAGCTGCTTTTGTGCTTCTGCCCTCTTTGCTTTTCCATGGTCTAAGAAGATTAAGATCTTGTTTTTCTCAGCATGCACTCGTTGTAATCAACACCTTTAAATAATTTGTTTTCATAGTCCCTTCATTGTTAGCTCCACTGTCGTTCCCTAGTATGTTGCTGGTTGACACAGAATATTAACCCATTTTATTGCTTATTTTGCTTTTAGTTACATAATTGTGTTCTTAAAGTAAAAGGGAAAGAAGTCAGGTTCATATTTTTATCAGTTCATTTTATGCAACTATTAAAGCCCCTTTAACCAGGAATACCCAGATACTTACCATGACACTATGAAAATAATTTGTAACATGTAAAGCACACCCCGAAATTGGTTAACAAGTGTGTTAAAAGCTCATTTATGCTCAACGCTAAAGACGGATTTGAAGCTTTCCCCTCCATATCCTGCAGGGGCAGTGCTGAGTCAAACATTTCATGTGCGACCAGCAAAACAAACAAAGTAAAAGCAGCAGCACATGTAATGGCTGCAGATATCACCGTTTCTACTACTGACTACTAGTCAGTTCAACATTAAATTGAACTGTAGGTACTATCATACAGTCTGGCCTTGCTCAGATACCCACAACTTGATCTATGTTAGCGTATTGGGGACTTAAACCCACGTCCTCCAGATCCAAACCTCACTTCTTTAACCACGAGACGCTCCGTCACGTTACAGCCGAGTTTTGTTTTACGCAGAACATCACACACAAGCAACTGGACATCCACATACTGACCATTTTTTAATGCCGGCCGTGACTGGTTTGGCTAAAAATTGCAAGAGAGGGGAAAAAAAGAGCTCTGAGTACAGGTGGGCCACATGATGGACGCCAAAGAAGCTGTCGCTAAGAAGCGCCTCACTGAGAAAATCTGCCCAAAGTTCACTGTGCTTCTTCACGTATTCTGTAGCTCTTGTTTGGCATAATTCTAAATATGATACCAAATGTTCATGAAAATAGAAGAACAAAAGAAACAGTGAAGGACCTGTTGTAGTTTTTTCACTCACTTTTGTGTTTGATTCCAAACAGATTTCCCCTGCAGGGAGTTTTTTTCATCTTACATCCCAGACATTCACTCCAATCTGAAGTTATGTGGCTAATTGGTTTGCCAAGTATTTCAAACAGAAGCAGCGGGAGTGACATAAACAACAAATACCAAACTGAGAGGAGAGTGTCAATCAACAAAACAATCTCCCTAATGACTACAGGTTGTTTATACGTCAAGAAGAAGAACTTGAATTGTGTGTCTAGTTGGAGCAGGATGCCTTGCAAATGTGTTATATGTTGACGCGTAAAGGTTCAAATTAAATGCTCTTTGACAAGGAAAAGACGATCTGCTGATGTCTCACAAGTCTTCTCAAAATATTATATCCAATTACTGAATTAGGGTGCCTCACTGTTAAAACTTGTTTGTTTCACCAGCATGACAACTGTGCCCGTCGTCTTCTGGACCAATGGGAAGCATGACATGTGGGCAGACAGGGGGTCTGGCAGACCTTCCACCTGCGCTGAGCAGGGAGCTTACAGCTCAGCGTGAGGCAGCGGGGGAGCCAGAAGGAACGGCTTGGCAGTTCCTTTCTGAGGGGAAATCTTCACACATAACACACATCTAATATATACATTACAATATAACTGTTAACATCCAAATCAACCTTGAAAAGACAAAAAAAAATCAAATGGTTGCCACAGTTTGATGCTCAGTCTGGCAGGAGCCTTCTTCTAATCAGTCACCATAATTACTCCAAATATTCAGTTTCCTTGGCGATGGCATCAATGCTTCTTGAAAAAAAAAAACAAAAAAAACAAACAAAAGGCATCACCCGCCATTTCAATATGATTTTCACAAAGTAAAAACGCTCCATTTTGGGGACGTGATTATCCCAACAGGAGATTTATCGGACGCTTGCATCATTTATCTCTGCAACAGTAAACGTCATAATTACTCTTTAGGGGGATGGATGGATGGAAGATCTGGGGGTAGAGGAGGCAGGCGGGGGAGACAATGATTTCCAAGAGGGAAGAAGAGAAATGGTGAGAGAAAGTGGCAGAGGCAGAGCTTAACTGCAGCGAGTCGGGTAAAAAAAAAAAAAAAAGATGGAGCGATACGGTGGTAGAAGATAAAGGGAGAGAGTGACAGCAATCTAATTTTGCTTCATCTTCAGGTATCTGCTCATGCTGCTGAACGCCAGCCACACTGGAGGCGTTAAAGGTCCACAACCAAAAGAGTAAAACTGCAACAGTCCGTTTTTTAAAAAAAGTTGGCAACCATCAATTTATATTATTGACATGAAAACAGAAAAAACAACAGACTCAAACTGTTTGGAGGCAAGAAACTCTGCTTCTGGCTCACCTGATGAAAAATGTTTGACAGAGAGCAGAGAGGGGGAAATAACTCGGCAACAGCCTCATTTTTATTTTGGCTTGTCATTAAGTTACTCATGGAATTATGTTTAATTAGCAACAGTCGATAAGATCTGCCACCAGAAAGATCTGTCATTTTAAACAGTGCAAACGATTATCAGCACCGGTCTAAATGAGACGACGTGTCCTGAATGTTTGAGCTACACTGATGTGGAAGTAAAGGAAGCGATCCGGTTTCTTTTCAGTAGATTGACTCATTTTACCGATACCAGTGTCAGAAAGATTATCTATTATCCAACATCCCATCATTTTTACTATTGGATGCAATGCAGAGCTTAGCTTTCATCACATGCAGAACTACAGTATAAAGACTGAAGTGGCCAACAAAGCCAAAAAGGAAATATAAACTACCTAATTTTAGCCAATTCATTAAAAATTGCTTTAAAATCAAGTAGTGACATATTAGGTACATGCACTATCATGATTCAAATTAAATCAATATCCCCTCCTTCTATTTTTTGCATTACTTTTCTTGGCATATGAGTATTTGATCCACTGGGGCTACCAGATGCTCTTAGATTCAGTGCTTCACTTCACTTAAAATCACTTCTGGAGTTTGTTTGGCACACTTTGAAGCCCACTTGAGGTGTTGCCAAACTTTTTCTTCAGTAAATTAGAAAAAACACAGACAAAAAAAAATACAATCTCCATTTCAAATCTTTACAGAAAAATGCAGGTGTATGATGGACCAAAAAAGGATGATGCATGTAGAAATAAACACCTAAATACCATAAAATCTTGATGCACGGAGACATTTCAATAAACTGACACTCTGGGTTGACAAGAGACATTTTCAGTCAGCCATGAAGACAACCAGCAGGACTGGCATGCTGACACGGCGAGCTGAGGACTGCTGGGAACTTTCTACTGTAGCTGCACCATGATACATTTCTTCCTGCAGCCTTCCAGTGCGAGTTAGCACAATCCACAGAAGGGAAAGCATCACCAATTATCTTAAAAAAGAAGCAGCTGAAGGCCATTTCTAAACTGTTCTCGATGTCCGTTCTACACTCAGAAAATTTATTCCCGAGCAGAAAGCACTCAAGGCAGTAGTTGCTGTTCAGAGAAGTGGAAGTATCAGCCAGTTCAGCCCAAGGTCAGGCTGTGCAACGCTCAGAGAAAGGTGTGAAAAACCTGGAGCTACACCCCCAGTTCAGGGCAGAATAATTAGGAAAAACACTGAATAAAGTACGGTTTATTTGGAAGGTGTTGCCAGCAGAAAACCTTTTTCTGACTGAAAAAAAAAAAATACATGGCGGCCCAGCCTAGGTTTCCAATTGTGGAGCTGCGCGTTGTAGATAGATGACGTCAAAGTGAAGAAGCCTGATCTAAATTGCTGGAAACCAAACAGCAAATCACCAAACACTTCATGTGGGGTGGGGGGGGTTGCACCTGGACACCTTCCAGTCATGAAGTCCACGATGAACTCATCTGTATATCAGAGTATACTAGGAACTAATGTGATGCCATCTGTCCGACAGCTATAGGCTGACTGAAATTGGGTCGAGCAGGAGGTTAATTGTCCCAAGCACACCAGATAACTACAGCAGACGGGGAAAAAAGCGCTAGAATCAATGTGTTTCAGTGGTCAAGGAAAACTCCAGACCTTAACTTGATTGAAATGCTGCCGTGAGCTTCAAGTAACCATTACATAAATAAATGCCTGTGAACCTCAATTAACTAAAGGCAACTTGTAAAGAAGAGAGAGCCAAACATTATATCTACAGATGTCATTAAAAGACAGAAAAATCCACAGGTTTATCTCATTTTTGTTGCAAAAGCTGACTCAATCATAAAGTATCTACTTTTTTTAACTGCTTTTATGTAAATAATAAAACTGGTCTCATGTCTTCCTCTGTATTTTAGTAACTTCATTCTACAGACCTGCTAAGGACAAGATGATTTGGGATTATATTGTAACATGTTCACCCTTAAAATTCAAAGAAACCATAAACTATTTTTCCATTACTTTGTTGAGCTGATCATGGTTCATTTAAAGACCTTGTTCCTCTACTCTGCAAAAACAGAAATCCCTTATAAGCTCCTCTTTGCAACACATTTGAACTAAAACCCCAACAAAGAAAGATGGCCAGAGTGAGAGCGTATTATTAACATGCCTCTCATGTACCTCTATTACACACCATACTGTGAGGGTCACTGCCTGTAGCTGCACACACCTCTCTCCATACTACTATGCGACAGAAGGACAGAGTAAGCAAGGACACGGGAGATAGGAAGGTTTTGGGTTTGGGCCAAGGTTCTTTTTCCTTTTCTTTTTAATCTGACTCTGATTTTGCTGCGTGTGCTCAATTACTCCATCTCCATCTTTTTCTTGCTCATTTTGACATTTGCTGCCTTTACCCGTCCCACAAGCACAGCTCCACACTGGCACCTGTTGATGGAGACGCGGTATAGCACATAAACATGATCCGCACATACAGAGGAAAAAATAATAATGATAACAATCATAGATATAAGAATAATGACACAGACACACAGCTACTAATTACAACAATCTCTCCTTTACAGCTGAAACGCAGGGGGATGTCGCCAGCAAGCAATGAATCAGGGTAAGATGACTCGGCTGTACACACTCTGATACTGACAAATGCAGGAACACGGAGGGCAGATTGATTTATCCACACATGCACATACTAGGATCTGCCGGGGCCTACAATGATGCCAGGTGAAGACAGGTAATTGCTCCAAATTTCTACTTTTATCCTGTTTTATCCATCATGACTCCTGGTGTGGAAGGGTTAACGGGCATGCAGCAGAGTCAGTGTTACAGCCACAGATCAAACTGCAGCACAGAGATGCATGCACACAAGCCATCACATGATGGGACACTGGCAGGATTTATGTTGCAGGGGGAAGGAAGGGCTCCACACCCTATTTCTGGACCACCCAGGCTGCTGAAAAGAACAAAAGGGTTTATCATCTTCAAACACCTGAGGACTTGGATAGATCTCCATCCATCCCTTCCCACAACAAGCATCCTGAGAAGGATAACGGGACGGCAGTACGCCTGAGACTCATTAAACCCCTCCATCCTCTCACACCCCTTTTTGACCGAGCTGGTTCCAGTGTTGTTTCGGAGCCAGAGCCAGACTTAGCACCATTTCTTTGGTTTTCAACCTCCGTAGCACTGGCTCCTGGCTCTCAAAACTGGTTCTATCCTGGCACCAACTCTTTCCTGGGCTAAAGATATGAACCAGTTTAGGTAGCGACTGGGGGGTGGGGCTACCTGGCCACAGTGAAGCATGCCGACACCGGTCCAGCGTCTCCATACCAGTAAATTGAAGAAAAACGGGTCACAGGAGGAGACCCACTGTTTCTTTTTTCCACTCAGTCATCTGCAGAAATCCAGAATAAACTGTCCAGGATCCCCCTTACAAAGCTCGTCTTTGAGCAGTTACAGGGGAAGACGCTACAAACATAGCATCGGCCAGCTATCTGTTTAAGGAAGATTTACAGGACCAGAATAGAAACTGGGACGCAGCGGCAACTCGCGATCCCCAAAATCAGCCCTCATACATTATGTTCTGTTGTTGGAGACCGGCCGGCAAACCAAACACAATGATGCAGCACCAGAGGGATCTTTCAGTGGAAAACAAACCCGGTTCTTTGGAAGCACCAGAATTGAACCAACTAAGCACTGACCCTGGCACCAACACCAGCTTTGCGTTGGTAGAAATGAGGTATCATAAAGCTCTGGATCTCAGAGAAAAGCAAGAAGCACAAGAAGACTCTTAACCGAACCAAACTCTCAGTCCACCGAAACACAAAGGTGGGCTCACTGCAGCAACACACACTTCATCACTGTATGTTACTCCCATCAGAATCTCTTCCAAAAGGAAAAAAAACAACTTAAAATCCTGTTCCGGGAAGCCCAAACTGACTCAGTTTTAAACGCAGCTCAGAAACTTGGACTAATTCATTTCTGGATGGCAGACCTCTTTGTGTTCTTTGTGAGGCTTTACTTTCCAAAAACGTCCTGTCATTGATTTTTGGAATCTTCAAATCTTAAATTAAAGCTTTTCTTAGACAGATTTATTACAGAATGCTAATAAAAACTAATCATTTAATGCAATTCCAGCCTCTTGTCTATAAACCATACACAAGCCTGTGGTGGAGTGAAGACCAAAAGAAAAACTATACCACTGACGGTCATAATTTAGTGCTTGTTCAGACTATGCTGCCAGGAGGAAACAATTCAAGCCGAAGTATACAACTCAAGTTTAAGCAGCTAATCCAAATGACATTATTCCTGCTATTACTTTTTCTACCTTCTAGTAAAAAAACAAAGTTCAGTCACTTACAAGGATATAAACATGTTAAGCTTTTTTGAAAATACTGGTTTTTAGGCAAGTGACTAAGAATTGTCCCCACTACTGCAGTCAGACACCGTTTTGCAGAAAAGAGGACTTTAGCTAAAGGCGACTTGACGCATGGTTCAGCTCTTGTATTATAACATCCACACTATAATAAAACGCTTTTGCTCTGTCATCTGCGGTGGGTCTGCAGGGGCAACCCACTCCAACATCAGCACACATGAAACACCGACAATTAGTTCCTACAGAGTAGAGGAGACAGCGAGAGCTAAGTGGCCCGGCTCGTCAGCTGTCCGCGTGGGCAGACGTCGGCGGCTGGAATACGGGAACAAAATGACCAAATGTGCAGACGTGAAATCAATTTTCCATGTTATTTCTGATCAACAATTCAATTTCTACCAGTAATTGTCTTTCCATGGTTTCGGATTTAGTGGGTAAAATCATAATGTGACGCATAAACAACTTTCTGAAGGCAGGAAGAGACAAAACGGGAGCGTTTCTGCGGAGTAATCTTCCCACCACCACGTACTGCTCCACTTCAACAACAAATGCTAGCAACAATGTAGGCGAATCTCATTTCCATTCTGAATTTGGCTCTACGCTGACAGATAACCTGAAGCCTGACACCTTTTACAGCCGGATCAAATTCCCTTCTGAGAGGAATTCTATTGTATCTCTACAAATTTGCCTCGTTTCACAGCAAGGCGCTACTCACTGCAACCCTTGTTAGCTTTAAAGGAGTGACAGATGGAAATTCCAGCGCATCAGACTAAGAGTCAGCAACACAACAAGCGATGACACTCACACTGAGCCGTCCCTGACACTAACGACCTTTAGCCACCGTTGGTGATTGTGTATCCTGCTGCATTTTTGACAGTTCCTCATTAGCGGTGGAAGCTTGTTAGACTGGGATTTTCTCCACATCCACCATTCCCTGCATCCACTCATCTTCTTCCCGACCCTTCCATCCTGACTCTGCTGCGTCTAACAAGGAGCCGGTGAGAGCGGCGCGCGATAGAGGGAGGGCGGAGGTCAGAGGACGCGACAGCTTTTGATGAGAGACATGACGCGAAAGGAAAAGTGGACGTTTTCACATAACGACCAAATAAAAACCTGCGCACGTTGGCGCTGTCCACCTGTAACCCCGAAAGCCGACGCTTTCCGTCCTCTCCCGCTGCCCTTACACGTCAACCTTTGAACTGACAGCGGAGGACACCGAGGAGGCTTCGTTGCAAGTCTGCATTGTCCTCAGCACTTCGCACCCACCACCCCCACCCACCCCCCCGATGGATGTCTGAGACATGCTTGCCGTCGTTTGTCATATTAAAATATAATAAAACCAAGACTCTCCATACTTTCAGCCAAAGGCAAAGCCATATTTCTCGCATAAATGCTTCAAGTTAATATTTCCAGCGCCATCTGGCAGATCCAGCCCAAGACCTCTGAACTAATTCAAAATTTAATCATCCAAATTTGCAATTCATACTGAAATGCAGCGGAATTTAAATGACAGAAACTCTTGGCGGTGATGGGGTTTCAAAATTTGACACCGACTAAGGAGCAAAGCTTCTGTGGCGAAAGATCAGCCAGGGCAGGATTTCGTGTTGTTGTTGTGTCCAACAACTGCTTTTATCTACCTTCGTCAAAGTCTGCATCATCCTCGGTGTGCTGGGGGAAGGGGAAGCAGTTGGTGATCTCCAGCCGGTCGTCCACCACCAGGCCCAGCAGGACGCCCTGCACCACCTCGCTGCCTTGGCCCTCTTCCTGGTAGTGCTTAATAATCTTCATCACCACCTGTGAAAGCAGAAAAGAGAAATGTCACAGAGAAGAAAGAAATATGTCAAACTGCGGAGGAGTCCAGAGGAGGAGAAAGGAGGCTTCACCCTGAATTTAATAACTCGGAAAGGGGGATTTATTTCCTGCACTGGAGTTAACGCACTTATTGTGCAGTCATAGTATTTCCTCTTATTGTACGTTATCATCCTGTGATCTGTGTCGCCGCATTCAGCTGTGCCTCTGCCTGTCATGCTGATTCAAACTCATTAGTCTGAGATGGGGTTATTTTGGTTCAGATGTTTGTTTTTAAAGCCAAACCGGTCACGTTGCAGAAACACTGTGTGCTGTTTGAGACAAGAGTGAGGCAGCTTTTATGATTAAGAATGGTTTCATTATGAATTTACCTTTGTTAAAACACAAGACACGTAGTACAGGAGGCTATAACATACTGGATAATTAAGATGATTTAAATGCAAATAATTACATAGGAGTTCAAATTATTATTACTTGTAATCCTCAGGAGTCTGAACTATTCATCTGAAGCAGAAAACCAACCACCCAAAAAGTGACAACATATGATGAGTTTGCAACATCTACAACATTCCCAGCTCTGGCCTGCCCTGGTGGTCTCTTTCACCTCACATCGTAACACGTTCCAGTCTGCAGACATGAAGCTGTTTAATTCTAGATTTTTCTGCAAATATTTCCATGTGTGAGGTGCACAGCAAAGAGATTTTCCAAAGATCTGTCAAACTCTGAAATACATTAAAAAAAGAAACTACTTGAAAGATTGGAACAAGGATGTACTAGATCTGAGACGGAGGAAGGTAGAGAGATGTGTCAGATGTTTGCTTCAGATATAAAAATAATCTTTTATCTTTATGTGCTGCCGTCTTTGAGCAGTCAATGACTGTATGGTATAAAGGTTCCAGAAAGCTCTACCAGAGTATGTGACAACAACAATTACAAGCAGATGCTTTTCTTAGTTTTTCTCTTGGTGCTAAAATGACAGAAATAAATTATTTAATTGTATCTTAAAATTTCAGTTTCTTATTTATCTGTATGAAAGGTTAAAGCATCTTCTCAATTATTAACCAACTAACTAAAAAGAAACAGAAATTTATAGTTACTGAACTGCGATCTGAAGCTCCTGCGTCGCTGTGGATGGAGCATTTAAATAAAGACGGGCGTAAACAAAGACGTGTATTTCAATCAAATCAGATCAAAGATGACCAAGTCACAATACTGTGATGTGCTTTTAGCTCCAGAGAAAGCAGATTTGCCGCCCTCTGCATATAATTACTGAGACAAGGTTTGTCATTTTCTGGGGTCAAAATACAACAAGGAAACTACAAGTGAACTTGTGTCAGCTCTGTCTTTAAAGATCTGTTCATGGCAGCCGGATTTGACGTGTTGGAGCGAGCTACTCCACCTCATGTTATCTTCCCCATGGTGTGATTCAAGCCTGGCTTGTTAAAACACCACCCAGATTAGACTGACAGCAGCTGATGGGCGAGTCACAGTCAGCCCGGCCAGGACTCCTCCATAGTGACTTCTGATGCATGTTGGGAGCCTGACAAAGGCGACTGAAAAAATGTGTTAATGAGTGCAGCTCCAAAGGCAATTCGGCGGTATATACATTAAAGCTTTTTTTTCCATTTCCCACAAATAGACCTGTATTATGCACTTGGTACTATTCAGGTGAAGTTTGTCCTACACGTTGTAGGGAACTAGTCCAAACTGCATTATCTCAGTTGTGTTTGAATCGAAATTTTTAGACATTAAAGGTGTTTGACTGACTACTTTCAAAGTAATAGTTGAGTGACAAAGAAATGTTAAAGTTTGTGAGGTGAGCAAAACTAAATGTCACCTCTTTATCAAAGGACTGCTTCTGTGTATTTTCAATGTTTGAATCACTCGATTATCCTAAAAAAAACTCCTTCTAGCTTATTGAGGAATGTAATTTATCCAGGAATTGGCACTCTTTGTTACTGAAAGAGTAGTTTTTGGAAATCAATCACGGTTTGAATCGAGAGTTGATACAGAATCCATTGATCACCCTAAGAATCAGAATTGAATTGAACCATGAGTTGATGTCAAGATTCCCTATGAGTCTCTTTAATAAACTGTTAATTATCTGCATCTTTAGATTCCAATTTTGGTCAAATTTAATGAATATTTTCCCCTAAAGTATAAAGTAAAACACAAATATCCACAGTCTGAGGAAGCATTACCCCAAATGTGTCCAAAATGCTTATTAACTTGTATATATGCCAGAATAAAGAAGTCGAATTTCAGCAGAGTTCCTTGGCTGCCCACGACATCTGCCTCTTCACCACCCTGGCCTTTGCTTTCCCAACCTCGTTAAAATGCAGATAATATCGTTTGACACTTTTCTTCACCGCAGCCACTAACCTCCTGAATATAACCACAAAACAATAAGGAAAAAAAACAAGATCCATGCAGGAAAAATGCTGTAACATGTTACTCCAGCCTTAACAGACTGTTCCAGACCTATAAGCTACATCATTCCCCTTCAATGCCTAGAAAAAAAGGGGATAGTAATGAGCACCCCTCACAAATTTTTGATATTTTAGTCTGATACTCCGTGTAATCATCCTTTAGTCAGACAGTGCATCTTCATGGTTCATTGCGTAACTTCAATTTTTAATGCTAGTTTGAAATGGGGCAAGTCTCCATGTAATTCAGAGAACCGATTTAGGCTCTAATGCTTTCGCTGAAGCCACTGATGGCGTACGTCTACACGAAGGGACGTTATATAAACGAATACATACACTGACCCATTAACAAAAAGAAATACACACATAGAGCTGAGTAAGAAAACAGAAAAACCATTGAAAAGAGCAGAGAGTGAGGCTAAGTGTCTAAATGAGCAAGAACTGAATGTAAAAAAAAAAAAAAGCTGAAAAGCGCAGTGTGGACAGGAAAAGCATAAATCACGCTGATAACGGTGCAGGCAGGTCACAGCCACAGGCATTAATAATACACACATACACATATAAACAGGAACAGGGTGGCAGCCTTGTACCCGCGCTCACAACTAAACACCCCATACCTCTATAAAGGAGCCCTCACTGGTCTCAGCTGCCCGCATGCACAGGCATACGTACACACACAAGCAGCTTGTCCACAGAGATGATTTATTTCAGAAGAGTGCTGGACTTGTCATGCAACAAGTAAAGAGCTACAGGGCATGAGGAAGAGAGATGATATGGGGTGAAGCGGGGAGGAAAACAAATCTCATTCTCTGCCTGCCTGCCTTTGCTTTTCAGACCAAGAGGGAAGGAAGGGCTGAGCAATAGATTGGCGGGGGGAGCGATGGGTGGAAAGAGAGCGAGAGAGAGCAGGAAAAAAGAACAAAAAAACAACAAGAGTGAAAAGTCTGTGGGGGATGGTGGCGATGCTGGGAATACTGAGACCGAAAATGTTACACAGAAAAACCAGAAGCAGCTGACAAAAGGAGGAGTGGGGGACAGAAATGCAGACAGGTGAGGCTATTACTACAAGGGAGGCGGGGGCTAGAGTGGAAGTCCTCAGGTCTGGCATCGCTGCATCAACCCCAACACATCCCCAAAGTTCGCCTTTAAGCTCCTTTTCTGCCAACAAATAGCTTTTCTTCAATCAGTGGGAGCAGATAGCCTAGACACACAATGCTTCCAGCTATCTAAGCCTCGGCAGTCTGTCCATTACAAAGCAAAACAGCACCCTTACAGCGGAGAAGAAGGAGGTGAAGGATGGTTGATCTACATGAGAAATCTGCATGAAGGTCACACAAAAAAGCCAACACTAGAGTTTTAGGGAAATCCAGAGCAGGGAACCCAAGAGGCAACCGTACAACCAGGAAAAGGAAGGAAGGAACTGTAGGGGGGTTTTAGTGGATTTGTAGTACTGGCTGAGAAAAAATGCCATCAGGTATTGTTGGCAAATCCCGGGAAGCTCAAACTTTGTGCAAACCTGCATGCGCACATAAAGGCTAACTCTCTGGTATCATCTTTTAATGCTACTGCCTCTCTCTCCCCTTCAAGCGCACTCGAGGCTGGCACACACACTCGCATACAAATGTATTGATCTAGCTCACCAGCAGCTAGCCCAGTGAGCTCACCTCATGTGGAGAGGCCCCGGATTGATATGTGGACAGCGTATTATAAATCAACAAGCTTAAAATTGAATTGTGCAAAATCAATTGCGGTCCAAATCCCCTGTTGGCTGCCTTTAATTCTTATCATAAATCTTTCTCTCACTCACACAAAAGGGCTTATATTCCCGAAACAATGGGGCTCGAGTTATGAGAAAGTATAGCAAACGAGACGATCCTTAAATTAGTTTTCTATCTTTTTTTTTGCAACCCTAAAGTGTAAACCGGCTCTTCATTGGGTGTTGGCCGTGAAATACGTGACAGGGAAATAAATAAGTTTCAAGTGGCAGAACTCGTCTGCTGGATTAAACAACGGATGAAGACCAGCAGAGATTCTCACTTCATCAGCCAGCTCACTCCTGCTGCTTTGGTGAGATCTCCTCAAACATGTTTGGCCAATAAGTCTGGTTTATACCCCCTCCCTAACCCCAACAGAGAGCATTTTTGGTCAAATTCATGCTCTCAGCAGGAGGTCAGTATGGTATAAAAGTAAGTGTCCAGTATAACCCAGAAATAGTTGCTTTCTTTCATTGAATCTGCCAAGTACTTCTGTTTTTAAGGGGAAAAAAACTGTGCAGTTAGAAGCAGCCACAGAGACCAACACCAAATTAGAATATGTATATTCTGCCCCGTGAGGAAATGCAGATGGGATGGAACATATGCTTGCACATCCTACACAATACCCTAAGCCATCTCCTGTGTGCATGGCAGCTGATCTGTGTGACATTATAATGCAATGTCTTCTTGAAAAGGCGAAGCTAAAGGACCTGGCGCATGTGTAAAACCCTCAGGGGAAGAGGGTATTGTTCTGGCACGGGGTTTCTTTTATTCCTGTGTAAGCTTTCAGCAGAACTTAACTGGCACCATGTCATGAAATGTTAAGACTGAAACACTTGTGGCACCTCTATTAAACCCCAGGACTGTCAAATCCAGCCCATGAATAGAACATGCATTGTGCCCTGACTTTGTCTTAATTCATTGCACATGAATAATATCTGCGCATCATAGGTTGCTATAAATTAATGAGGACCATTTTTCAGCCACAGAGGATTACTTGATCTCTGTAGGTGTTTAATGGGAACCCACTGCTGCGCTGCAATCCACTTCAACAGCAATACGAATAACTCAACTGTCTTCAAAAGCAAGAAAACAACCAATTTTTACTACACAGCAGTAGCGATGTCATCTACGGGTAACCCCTGCAGCCGAACCTCTGACAGACGGGTTGTGATGCAATGCAGCAGCAACTGCTGCGTATAAACACATTTCATTACTCTACCTGAAACAGACACCCCTCCATCAAGAGTCTGACTAAAAATGAGGTCAAGCATTAAACAAGATTTTGACTGCTTTTGATTTAAGCTCAGTAAAAATGCCAATAAGGCTTGGAAATGAATTTAGAAATTCTCAAGTCTATGTAATAAACATTGAGAAATATTGTTCAAATTTCAGACTCTTGAGCAGCGTTAATGAGGAAAGTAAAATAAATGCAGAATCTGGCAACTCGACTGCAGTGAGGCACAGCCAAAAAGAAATAAGCTGTCCAGTGCAGTTTGGTGGTGGTGGTGGTGGTGGGGGGGGGGGGGGGGGGGGGCCCACGGATTCACACAGTTTGTCAAAAAAGTTTTTTAACAAGGTAAAAAA
>JAVQJG010177204.1:0-12344 GCA_036024015.1 Craterocephalus amniculus
GCTGGATCAGGACTCCAGGCCGCGCTTTGCTCGTTCATACTGACGTGAAGCATGATGGGAGGTGACACTACTGCGCACTCTCAATGGGCCAACAACCCGGAAGTAACCCGGAAGCCAGAGAACTTTCTCGGCATATGCGCTGGGTGAGCAACTTCCATAGAGATGAATGGGCCGCCATTTTCAGTCCGTTATCCAGATCTATAATACATCCATGGGGAGGGGCCGTCATTGTAATGTGACGTCACATTACAGTCAAAAACGTATTGGCCTATTTTCTGGCTGCAATTCAAACAAGGGGAAATATCGGAAAAGGAAATTATGACACTTTGTGTGTTTTCTCCACTGCAGGGAGACTCTGAAACAACGTCAAAAAAATGAAAATGACGATTTTGATTCTCTATCCCCTTTAAATCTGAAAGGAATGAAAACCAAAAGACCTTCAAATCAAGAGTCAATATTTTATTCACAAAAGAACTTACAGAACATAGCAGAGGGATTTTGTATTAATTCTCAATTCAAACTGATATTAATTCACATTCAGACCTCTTTTAGTACCAAAACGTGCTGATTAACTTAATTATTCGCTTTATAAGCCAGAAACAGCTCTGAGGAATTGTTTCATTAGTTGAAAGAAATTTAAATAAAAAAATGTTTTAAATTTGCAAAGTTTAACTTGTTTTTGTCACTTAGCAGTAGCTTTGAAAGTAGTCAAGCTAGAAATTTTGAAGTCTTTAAAAAAAAAAAAGATTCTTGGACTTTTTTAAACTGACCACAATCTTGATGAACAAGAATCTCGATTTTGATGAAAAACTTTTTTTGCACCCCTTATAAAAGGTTTTTGAACTGTGAAAAAAGACAATCTTGTGCACAAGATGAGCTCATGTCAAATGTGATGCTGCTCCAGGTCAAATAGTTGGCATGGCTACCGTGGTTACCATGGTGCAGCATCTCTTCTTCCTTTCAGAACAGCTTGAAGACTTATGGCCATCAAGGGTTCCTGGTGTTGGACTCTGGTCCCGTTCTGGCCTGATGGAGGTTTCCACTTGCTGAAGAGCTCCTGGTTGATTGTTAGATGACGGTTGCAACAAATAATCTCTGTGGCGGAAATGCTGCTGTGATGGATGCAGGACGTGGTTCAGCATTGTCCTGCTGTAACACACAAAGCATTTCCTCAAATACACGTTGCTCTAAACCTGTGTTTACTTTCAGCCTCATAGTTTCTTCCAGAACCTGAAAGCTGTCCGTAGTGTATGTGCTGATGCTCCCCCGTACCATCAGAGCTGCTTCAGACACTGATAAGACGCTGGAGGGTCCAACCAGAATGCCCCATGTGGACTGGTCTGGCTGTAGAAACCTTTCCCAGTCTGAGACAATCCATTTCACAGGAGTCTTGATCCACCAGAGACGGCAGTGCTTCTGGACCAGGTTCAGATACGATAGAGCTGTAGTTATATCTGTGGAAGGTACGGAGGAGTCTGTTAAGCCACGGTGGTTTCTGGGAGTATTCCTGGGTCCATTATTAACGTCAGAAATAGCTGTTCTGATGGGCAACAGGCGTCCAATAAAAGGTCTTTAATCTTGTCCCTGACACACAGAGACATCTTCAGTTTCTCTGAATGTCATGATGCTGTTCTGTAGATGATGAGTTGCAAACTGTTTGCAATGTAAAATTAAAGGACAGTATCCACAATCTTTTTATCTTTAACCATTTCACAGATTGGAGAGCGTCTCCCCGTCGTTACTTCTGGGCCTCTCTAGGACAGTGGTGCCCAAACTGTGGGTCGGGACCCTCATGTGGGTCGTGATAGCATTTCAGAGGGTCGCCAGATAATTGTAAATAATATATAACCAATGTTTATCAAATAATTTGGGATTTTTATAATGACTGTTGAAGTTAAACCATTAACAAAGAGATAAATCTAAATTTAAAACCTCAGTTCTTTAGGACGGTTGCTGGCCTTTGCCTCAAGGAATCTGACGAGATGAGAGGTAGACTTTCTTACGGGTGCTTTATTCCATCAACAACGTGAAAACTTTAAATGGGAAATACAAAAAGAAAGAAAAAAGGGTTAATTCGTGTATCTATCAAATCCACTAAAATCTTACAGCAAATACACAAGGATAACAAACTTTAATTCAAAAGAGAGAGAGGGAAAAAAAGGAATTTTCAAAACACAAATATGTATAAATGATAACATTTATACATACATTCATTCCACTGACCAAGGGTTGCTTTCTGGTTTGGGAACATCAACGATGTGTCTGACCACTTCTCATCTACAGACGAACAGCAGTGCAATGAACTGATATGTAATGGCGAGGATGGTCAAAGGTGCAAATATGTCAAATCAAAACTTACAGAAAACTTGATAACAGCAGCAACAGCCAAGGTGTCAACCAGGGGCAGAGCGAAAGATGCAAGATGCAACCATTTACAAAGACATTAATGCATAAATCCACATTAACCTTCCTTATTTATGAAGACAGACTGTTTTCAAGCCTTATATTTAGAGCATCTCGCAGGATGACCCGTCTGATACAAATTAATTGTCATTACAGAAGGGAAAGTCATGAACGTCAAATATATGTCGTCTTGGGTTTCGTGGCTCAAAAAGTCTGGGAAACTGTACTCTTGGACATCCCGTTTAGAGATTATCATGTGACAGACCTGATATCTTGCTAGATGTTTGCCAAACTGAATATTTTCTTATAAATCTTGCTTTTCCAGCCCCAGTTTTGTTGCCGCAATGCCAACTATTTTGAGACATGTAGCAGCATCTCAAATGACGTGAGCTCATTCAATGCATAAAACTGTGAAATTTCTCAGTATAGATAAATGCTCTTTATGCTCTGTTGTGAATAAAATATTGGTTCATGTGATTTGAAGGTCTTTCAGTTTTCACTTTGTTAAGATTTAAGAAAATGCCCCAACATTTCTGGGATTAGGTTTGGAATTTAATTTGCTTTAAGGATAAACAGAAACACTCTACAGAGTCAAAAAATTGAGAGTCATAATTGCATATTTTCTCTAAAAATATGTAAACATCTCCCTTTCATTTATGGGTTTTTATTTGGTTTTATTCTTTTTAAGGGTAAGTCAGAAACAATGGGACTCTTTATTTGGACAAACTGATCCTTAAAGGGTTTTTAAAGGTCCTGAAACACCAAAGATTTATTCTTTAAATAACTGTACCATACAATTTTTCATCTAAAATGACTATATTATTATTAGTGAAGCAGATTATTCATGATTCAGCTATTTTCACACAGACTTTTGCATGTTTGTTTTCCAGCCGGAGTGATGGCCCCCTGCAGCATCGCGTCTTTTTGAGCCTCTGCCATCACACGGGACAGGAATGATTTACTTGGCTCACACAGCTCACTGGCAGTTCCTGGGGCTGATTGTCGGGGTCCTGGCATGGATCCTCACCACGACCACCGTCGGCATCAATGAGTGGCGGCTTTGGTACACGGACGACGTGTCCCTCATCACCGCGGGGGAAGCCTGGGTGGGGATCTGGAGGGCGTGTTTCTACAGCCACGCCTTTCCCACGACGGAGTTCTGCCAGAGCATCAACATCTCCGACGGCTTCGTTCCAGCTGAGATTGTCGCCGCTCAGGTGCTGATGATGCTGGCGGTGATCTTCGGCCTGGCGGGAAACATAAGCGCTGCGGTGGCCATGAGGATCGCCTACTTCTCGGTGGAAGATCGTGGAAATATCAGGGGGGTTTTTATCCTGGCGGGGGCCCTGTATGTGATCACGGCGGCGTCCTCCTTGGTGCCGCTGATGTGGAACATGAGCTCCGTGCTGAACAACAGCACCATAGACTTTCCCCCGGAGTTCCACTTTCCTCCTGCTCCTGTCAGGCAGAGAGTTGGTACCGCTATCGGGATAGGCATCTTCTCCTCTATCCTGACGCTTACGAGCGGCGTGCTCTTCTTCTGCTACAGATACGTATGGCAAGACCCCAAGCAAGCCATGGACCCTCTGCATGGCCAATGGACAACAACAACACTGGAACATACGCCTGATTTGTCAAAGGTGGATAGCCGAGGTGTTGATAATGCTGCATTCCACAGTGAAGAAGTCTCATGAATATCTTTTTAATCATACATGAGAAATAGACTTTGTCAAATGTCAGAACTAAAATCACAAGTTTTAGAAAATTTAGAAACAACCTTGCTGGCTAAAAGTTGATAAAAGCTGTAGAAAAACTGTTTTTTTCTTTTTTTGTTTTTTTAACAGAATCTGAAAATCAAACATGGTTTTAAAAAGATTGTCTTATTAAATACAGATTTATATAGAAAAGAACCATTTGATGGTTACAAGAGACAACCAATGAATGCCATTGTAGCAATATGAATGCAACTTTTTAGCAGATAAATATATACTGTAAACACTTTTATTTGTATATAGTTATTTGTATAACATGTGGAGCAAAACATTATTCACATGGAGTCATGTTTGCTTTGGTTTTTGTTATATTTCAACTCTTGGACAGTAGCTAGCTTAAATTAGCTGCAAAGTTGTGCTAGCCTTCGTTTCTTAAATGCTCACAAGACATTTGCTCACAATTTTTTAAAAATGTACTTTTAAAGAAAAAATGTTATAGTGAAAAATTATGAAAATAAAATGCTTTCAAAACCCAATGCAGTAGAAAAATATGTATATAAATTGATTTCCTTTGTAGTTCTATCACACCTAAAGTCCCACTTTATTTCAAACACTGGTGAGGTTTTGAATCTTTTCTACATGCTGCTGTATAAGGTGACATCGGGTAATTTGAGCAACATCTTGAGAAATTTTGAGAAATCAGTTGGGAAACTAAGAAAGAAGATTTCCTACAGAAAATGTAAAATATCAACGCAACATGATTTCATGAGTTTTGCTCAACTTTTTCCAATTGTTGACTTAACTAAGGTTGGAAAAACAACAGTTGAAAAAAGTTGAGAAAACTAAAAAATCCCTTCCATCATTATGTTTTCACAACTTTTTCTTTTTTACAGTGTACCTTCCCCAGCCAAGCCTTGAATAGGCTAAAGACCATTTGTAGTTGAAACTTTACTTAGTATTTTAAAACCAATTCAAGACTGACTTATTGTAAGTCATGTTCTACGCATAATAAATAAGATTACCAGATATATAAATGTATTTTCCGCCCATTAGTTTTGTAAAAACAATGTGTAAATGTGGTTTTGGCTGAGGAAAGATTGGTAAATTTGTTAAGATTTAATTTGATGTTAAAATTTTTCATTTTTATGCATTTTTTCCATTTAAAAATAAAAGTTGAAAAGGGTTTTGCGAGCATTTGTCTCTTTTTCTAATAAGGCTGTGAGCAATTATTTTGTAATTGTCTTCTCACCTTGTTTGTCTAGCGTAGCATGCTAGCATATATGAGTTGGTTAGCTCCCGTTAGCTCCAGGTTAGCTTTGTTAGCTCGAAGCTTAGAGTTTGATGGGTGTCAATCATCCCCCCATTTTGGGGTTTTCCGGAAGTAAAACGACTTGTGACAGTATCAAGATGATGATGGTAGGAGCTGCCCATTGCGCTTCATTTCAGCTCATCAGAAACCTATGGGTCACATAATTTTAAGGTTTGTCCTGTTATTTTACAGTCTATGGTTTCCTCCTTGCTTCCAGGGCAACAGCTAAATATTTTGCACTGCTGTCAACCAATAATATAGCTGGATTTTTATTGCAACCAGAAAACAGTGACATTGGAGTGAACCAAAACAGTGGAAAAGAAAAACAAATAACTAAGCAATAACATGCAAAAATGCTGTGTAGATTATGATTCTGATATTATAAAAAGTGCCATTAATCTTTTTTTTTTTTTTGACAGCTGTGAAAGTTTTAATTTATCCTATAATGCACCGTTACCAAACTTTTTGAGCCACGACCCACAAGATGACATATATTGATGTTGGTGACCCTCCCTTCCAAAATGGCAATTATTAATTTTATATCAGATGGGTCGTCCTGCAGGATCCTCTAAATATAATGCCTTAAAACAGTCTGTCTTCATAAATAAGGAAGATTAATGAGGATTTATAAATTAATGTGAAAAGGAATTAATACATTAAAACTAGATTCATCTCTTCGTTAATGGTTTAATTTTGACAGCCATAATAAAAATCCAAAGTTTATTTGATAAATATAGGTTATATATTTTTCACAATTATCTGGCGATGCCCCGGAAATAATTTCACGACCCACATGAGGGCCCCGACTCACAGTTTGGGAACCACTGCAATATTGCATTGGATGACACACTAAATTCAATTTTGCAAATATATAATCCACATCCAGTAACAAACACTAAAAAAAGCTTTCAAATGTGTCCACGGTCGTGAAAGTTTAATATGTAGCAGTTAAATCCCCACGTGATTATTGTAGTTTTATTTTAAGCTCATGTGGCTCTTTCATCCGTGTCGACCTGAAGTTCATTGACAGATTCTTATCTAGAAATGTTCAGATGAACTTTATATCTGTTATCGAGTAGTGCAGGAGCCTCGCTGCAACAATAAAGACTGATCAGCACTATCACCCAACACAAGCCAGAGGAGGTGGCCGGACATGCTAAGGTGTGGGCTAGCGCCATGTGAGGAGGGTTGTTTATGAGTCAGGCTGGTTCGGGGCACGGCTCATGTGACCTGCGTAGGAAAGTGACGAGAGCAGGCATGTGAGCATGAAGAGGGGGCCGGCTCACTGTGGCGATTGTTGCCAGAGCATGCACGCACACACATACGCACACGCTGGTCCGGTTGCTCGCTGCACCTCTCTGGAGGCGGCATGCGGGTGAAAAACAAAGGCTTGCTTCACTTCAGACCAGCGCAACTCACTTTCAAAGACACTCAGAAGTGGATGAATGGAAGAACTGCTGTGACCTCTGCAGAAATGTGTTGCGGCGCTTCATCACAAGCCTATCAGGGCATTAACATAATATTAATTAATATTATTTATATTATTATAATGGGCAGCATTACTAATATTATTTATATACATTCCTTTAGACTAGATACTTGGGAAAGGTATTTCAGATAAGACTAGCATAATCCCCCCAGTTTGTCATGGTTTATCTAATCTGTGGCACTAAGTCGTCCACTCTATCAGTATTAATTGTGCAGAGATGATAAGAGCACTCAGAATGGGAGAAAAGGCAAATGTTTTCAGTCCAAGTATTTAGTACTTACAAAAGCTATAGATAATTTAACGATAGTTACTTTTTGTAAAATGTATTTTTTAAAGAAAATAAAAGAGTATTTATTGCTGATGTAGCAATTCAGCTTAACTTAAGATCAAAGAGAAATGACTAAGCAGTGGCGGAGCTAGAGTTTTATACAGGGGGGCCAACTGATCACATGGGAGAGACATGAAAAATAAAAGATCTTTACATTAATAATCAGGATCACCAAGTGGAAATATTTGCAAAAAGTGGGAAAAATAGTCCATAAAAAGGTAAGTTGGTTGTTTTTAGGGTGCCACTTGATGTGGCTGTACAGAGGGATAAATTTTTCTTTAGCAGCTCTGGTTGACCGTCTTCTGGTCAGAAAAGCAATGAAATACAGTAATGCTATTTTAATCTAATAAGTGTTTTCTCAAAAGTTAATAAAAATAAATAAAAAATAAGAAAAAAAATAAGGCTATAATTCTCCACAAATTTTTAACTGGATCAAGTAGCACCAGCTTAAGGTCATTACTATTTTTTGTCTAATCATTGTCAAGTCAATGGGAACCCTCAAATCAGTGATAATATGCTGTGCAGCAATTTTGCAAGTTTGATTTTTTCTGACGTTGATTTGTCATAATATTCACATCTGATACGTACACAACTGACCACTCAGAGAGTGTATTGATAGCGTCATCAGAGACGGTTGGAGCAATGCAACTGTCCCTTTGTTGCTGCTACTTCATTCAAATTTTGCATCACCGTGGCTGAGTGGGCTGTTTGAATCGGCATCCTGACATTGCTTTTCCAAGCTAGGTGTTAGATATTCAAATTGTCCTACAGACATGGCCAGCCCACCCCTGTTGGGGTGGGCTGGCCATGTCTGTGGGAAGTATCTTATTAATTCAAATTAAACAACATAATGTTACCGTAGCCAGTGTTTGTTCTTTAATGTTCTTCAAAGATCATTTGGCATCTTCACCAGTGATCATGAGATAAGATCTATTGCACTAAACATGTTTCCGTAGCCAGAGGTGGAAAATAATCGAAGTTCATTTTCAGACTTTTAGACTCAATTTTCCATCAAAATAAATGTTTGAAGTCCTTTAACTCATGACAGTCTACAGAAAATCTGATGTCTCCGTGTTTTCCTTCATAGATGAAAGTCTGGGGAGTTAGGCAGAAGTCAAGTAACCGTTATAAATCTATCACAGGTCAGCTGCCCACATATTTACCCTCCTACATGTTACGCACTCAGTGCAGTCGTAGCTTACGATCCTTTTAATCATCCCCTGTTTGTATAGAGCTTGGCTAAAAGGAGTATGGTGGCCTTTCAACCTGAAGCACATCACAGCAGTCTGAAGTAGTCCTGTTCAAATGGCTCTCTTGAGGAATTTTACAGTCACTTTAACCCTCGTATGCCCCCTGGACATTTTTGTCCACTTCCAAAATCACCCTGCTCACTGGAGCTGACTTTTGAAGGATCATACATGTAAGTTTTCTGAGGGGTAACCCGTGGGTTAACTTGATGCTCTTACTCTTAAAATTATCATAATCTTGCTGTTTTTGTTCTTTTTCCCTGAAATAATCATTACAAACGACAGTGAATTGTCAAAAAATAAATTACGTCACATAATAAGCAGGATTTAAGAAGGCTGCACAGGTTCTCAGTCAGGGGATGGTGATGGGTTCGGCTGGTATTCCTGCTTCATGGGATGGAGCTTTGTCTTTACTGCAGAGGAAACGCTTCTTCCTTTTAAACTACAGCAGGAAATGATCCGTTAGAAACTGGACGGATTTATCAGAGGTAAAGGGTCCTACCATCTCCCTCCCCATTAAGCCATCCAGCAGCCACCCAGACCTCCATCAGGATCATCGAGACCTCCGTCTGGTCCACCTGGACCACCCAGTGCAGCACAGCATTTATCAGAGAATAAACTAGAAATTAGTCTTAATGTATTAATGTATTTTTATTATTAATTACTATTTTTATTATTAACTATTTATGTATTTTTTTTGGTTTCTCTGTGGGATCTTTGGTTCAGGGAGGTCCAGATCCAGCCTCATGTTTACCTGCAGCCTCTGGAGGATCCTGATGATTCACCAGCAGCTTCAGATACCTGCTGCTGCTCATCCAATGTTTTTATTACAGCTGATCTCTGAACAGCAGCATCTTCCTGATGGACACTTTCCTCCATCTGATTTCATCTGAATCAACATCTTCCCTGAATCACCTGCTAAGCTTTTAATCAGTATGATGATCTCACTCAAGCTTTCATGAAGTGTTTTCTTTCTATTTCTCTCTTTTTATTTTCAGGGTGATCTTTATTTTCCCCAGACTGGATGGGAACTTGGACTGTCTTCATAATCTGGAACAACCTCCTTTAATGAAGCTCTGGGACATTAATTATCAAACATGTCTGAGATTGTTATCAGTGATAATGAAACAGGAAAAACAACTCCAGATAAACCTTCCATGGTCAAACTAAAACACGTCTAATGGAGATCCTGCATGGAGAATCATCTGGGACAGTGTTTTAATTATCACTTGGCACTTTAGCTTATTTCTTTAATGTCAGTAATTCTGTGATGTATCGTCTTTGACAAGCCTCATTTGAAATGGAGGGCCTGTATGTAAATGAGATAATAGTATAAATAAAGGTTAATGTTTGAATAAAAAGGTATAGTATATGAATGTCAGAGACCACATGTATGCTTTCAGAATAGATTGAAGCAACTTGTTTTTAACCTGTCATAAACAAAACAAAAAATGTATTTGTTTACTTTACAATTATTTGTTTACTTTTAAAGATTAGACTCAACTGCAAAATTATCCAAAGAAAGCAGAGTTTGGGCTCACTGGGCTACGCTACCACTGTGCACTGTACAGAAATCTTTAGGCTCCACTGAATAGATAAATAATGACCGTCCATAATTTTACCTCTAAGCTCTTTTCCTTTACGTCAATGTGAAACATGATGGGCTTGTAAGGGCAGATGATGGGAGGAATATACAAGGATTTAGCTTCCACAGTGGTTCTCTCCTCTGACATAAACTAAACATTTCGGACTAGACAAGTGCTGCTCACTGGACAGCTTTACTTTTTTGGACCATCCATCCATTTTTCATACCCATTTATCCCAGTGCATGGTCACTGGGGGCTGGAGTCTATCCCAGCAGCTACTGCGAAAGACCAGGATTCATCCTGGGCAGGTCACCTTCATATCAACTTCGTAGAGTTGCCATTTTACCTACATACACGTATTTGGATTGTGTTTTTGTTAGATGCAACAATATAAACATTTAGGCCGATACCGATATCTGATTTGCATTGCCCGATAACCGATCTTTACTGATATTGTTTTTTTTTTTTTAGAATAAGTTTAAGATGACGAAATTCTGTATAAAATGAAAGCTGACGTTAACAGCGTTAGCTTCCTTACATAATTTGTGAACCTCTGGAAAGTGTTTTTTTTCGATGATTTATCAAAATGGTGGTTTTGAACGATTTCATGCTGAGTCTTCCCCAATTTGACATTGCTACTATTGCATTCTGCTTTTTGAGAATCTTTTTTTGACACCATGAAAAACGACCACAGCCCTGACAGCACTATTTTGTATTTTCAAAACTTAGTTACTTGAACCATTTTTCCAGGATCTCCTACCTGTAACTGGTTAACCTAACAAAGCGGTCAGTGAGCATATACAACAGTTTTTAGACCTAAAATGTAAAAACAGTCTGCAGAAACATTTGTTTTTATTTTTCAGACTACAAAGTTACCATGAAATCGCTTATGCCATCATGTTATAGGCCCCTGTACATCCTATCGTAATTCCATCAAAAATAATCCTAACTACAAAAAATGACATAAAAGAGACGCAGCAGCATCCTGATCAGTCAAGTCTCTTTTGATTGGTCAGCAGCAGTGGCCTGATCAGGCTCCGCCCACTTATCTGCATTCAGCTCGTAAAGGTGGCTGGAAAGTTAGTTTATGCTTGCACAAACAGGATGAATCATCAAGATTTCTACTATAATAATATGCAAAACTATCCGTGATTTTCTGCAGAACTCAAGATATATGTTGAAAAACATGAACTGTGAATTTTGTTTAATGGGTAGTTTAATTATCCCGGATTTCATAAAAATAATCACTTTTTAAGCAGCGGTGGAGCACTGGAGCACTTGATGAATGCTGATCACTGTGTAACCTGGCACACAGGAAACATCCCAATTTATAAAATGAGCAACAGCATCTTGGTTGATGGGTTTTTCTTATTTTCATAGTTCAGGCCCAGATAAAAAAACGTTTTTTGGGTGAAATCTTCCTCAAACTATTAGCCTAATCTCTTGTCAAAGTTTTACCCGCATTATCTTTATCGCCATCTTTACGGGGATGTTATGCTGTCGTCTCCACAACTCATAAATCATGTGGGCTGAAGTTTACAGTATGCAACATATGTGAGCTGTTTGATTATCATCCCAGAGGAGCAGCTTTGTTTGTTTGTAGTCGGATGCAGTTAGAGGTAATTTCTCATAAAGAGGACGTCGTTTCCCTCTCTAAGCAGCACAGCCCATGCAGTTTTCTCTTCAAAAAGTGGACATTTGAATCCATGGAGCTGTTTTCTGCTGCAGAGAAACAGACCTTTGCAGCCTGTGTGGCGTCAGACGTTTGGAGGGTGCCTCTCAATCCGCTGCATGCATCTCTGGCTCTGGAGGCCTTACAGAACCACTGTTAGCCACTTAAAGTTAAGTCTGACAAGTCCCGGGCCCCTCGGGAAACGTATGCTACTGCGACAACATCATTATCTCCCATTAGCTTCACTTTTTACAGGCTGACTCCTCAGAGAGTACCATCACCGGGATGTGAAGCTTCATACAGTAAATCATCCTGCGTGATAACGTATTTATGTGGCTTTGCCTGCGTGTATGAAAATGATACGGACAGTTTCGAAGAGCAGAGCGGTGACACACTCTGACCTCGGCAAATTTGTGTAATTATGTCAGCTTGTTCTACATTCTTCACAGTACGCGTTGCCCATTAAAGCGTTCATTAAACACAGCTTAGCTCAGCGAGTGACCAGGAAATCTGATGGAATTAGTCTCAAGCTGTGTTTCCATCGCCGCAGACGCACCTGACAAATCAAGACGGTTGTTTGCCACCCGCCCCCCCCGGG
>JAVQJG010177206.1:0-49412 GCA_036024015.1 Craterocephalus amniculus
CGCACCAACTCAGGCTCCTTCCCCCCAAGAGAGGTGACGTTCCACGTCCCAAGAGCCAGCCTTTGCAGCCGCGGATCGGACCGCCAGGGTCCCCTCCTTTGGCTGCCGCCCAACTCACACGGCCCCTGACCCCTACGGCCCCTCCCGTGGGAGGGGGAACCCATGTGGCCTCTTCGGGCTAGGCCCGGGCCCCATGAGCAAAGGCCCGGCCACCAGGCGCTCGCATCGGTGCCCCACCCCCGGGCCTGGCTCCAGGGGGGGGCTCCGTTAACCCGCATACGGGCGAGGGAAACATGGGCTCAATAATTTTGTCCATCATATGAAATATGTAAATCCGAAGGTCAAAAACTTGATCACAAACACAAAAGTAACAAAACAAAAAAGTTAATGTTACCATATATGGTCAAGCTTCTTTTTCTGCAACTGGTAGAAGTCTTCCCAAGTTGGTATCGCTGCACCTGAGCAGGAAGTGCAAACACAATAACATCCCAGCCAGGAAGCCTGAACATAAAAAAGGAAGAAATCTGTCAGCATGCAGTTCTGACCCCATCTTCAGCTGGTCTATGCCTTTTTGTGAATAGTAAGTTGACCCTGGATGTGTTTCACATACCCAGAGGGGAGCTGATGGATGGGATGAGTGGTGGACCACTTGGCCAAACTTGAAAGCTCTCTTGCTTAGACCCCAATGGGTCTGTTTGTCACAGCTCAAAACACTCTGTTTGACTCTGTTTTCATGTACAAAGTGTGTATGTGTGTCCCTGTGTGGATGAGTGTTTAAGTGCATCCTAGAATGATTTTCTTACATCCAGGGGTTGTGGATACAGAAAGGTTCTTTTGATCTGGTTTGTGGGGATGCAAATGAGTCACGCAGGAGAGAGTTCCAGGAAGAAACAAACAATTTTCTTATTTTCTTGAAGCCAGTGAATACAGGCAATGTTTTAAAGTGTTGTTGATAGTTCAGGCATAACTAAAGATGGATTTACAGATTTAGATTTTATACTACATTATTAAGATAATATATATAAATAGCAAAGGTGAGTCACCCTAAAACTGTCCATTGCCATATAAAACTAACTTAAGGCACAGGAGATTTAGAAAGGAAGATGAAAAACATTTTGGTAACATTTCAGGAACTATAATGGTTAGCAGAGTGGGCAATACACTGGAAATTTCCATCTGGATCTCATCACAGGAAGGCAGAGAGTGGCTTGCTCTAGCTGCGGTGACTGGACTCACTACACACATACACACACACACAATGACTCATCCTCGGCAGGAAAGGGAAGTGGTGTGCAGCTAAAACATGTATAACAGTACCTAAAATTAATTGTTACATCCTATAACCATGGTTAAAAATTCAGGCATACCACCATGGATATGCTCCTGCAGGGCATGGCACCGTTGATACATAAAGTGTCATTGTATTACATGCAGCTGGCTTATTATAGAAAATTAGAGAAAGCATTTTCACCAGCCAGTACTGGGTGCTGAGCCTAAGCCTGGACAAGATTGCTGAAATCAGCCTCTCTCTAGATGGGTTTTCATTTGCAAAGCAAAGCAAATCTGAAAGTGGCAAAAAAAATGAATGTAAATCAAAGTTTTTAAAGCAAATAAACCAGGTGGCTTCGTGTTGCCCAAGGGTGACAGGATAGGCTACGTAGATGGAGGTGGGAATTCAGTGGGAGAAATACTTGTCCTAATTAGAAAGAAACTTCAGCAAAAAAACAACTGCAGGGGACATCAAAAAGACACGAATGGGGGGAGATCTTATTTAGGAATTACTTTGATCTCTAGGAACATAAGGGATATTACACCCCATCTGGGAAGATGCCAGTCAGCTATTTGAGCCTATTGTTTGCTGAAACAGACAAGAAACAACTGGTGAGTCATATTATTTTGAATCTCTGCCAGCTCATGTTAGATTTTGAAGCCTAATGTGCATAGGGTCTATTTCAAAGTTGGTAACAAATAAATAAATAAATTCACCCACTGCAAACAAGCATATACTTTTTCAGCATTAATTGAGCAGTTTTAGATTTGTATAGATTCAATTAACCTTTTCTTACCCAAATTATCTCAATATAAATAAAGAACAACTGTTAATCTTGCTACTATACCCTTTCTGGTACTCCTATCCCACATTAAGAATAGGAGATTTAGAACATCATAAATGTTCTGGTTATTTTATCCCATAGCCATTCATATACTAGTTGCACCCATGTGCCCAAATGACTGGCCGAATATAGACCATTTCCAAGTCACTGACATGTATTTACACAACTACAGACTGCATATTTTGACTAATTTATTTCAAAGCACCAATCGATGCCATGAAATGCCACAGTATGCATTAACGTATGCACATATGTGAAATACATCCAGAGAACGGCTAAAGATAGACTCCACAAATGCATTCCTGTGTAATCTTTAACAGAAGTGTTTGTGCCCACTCAGAAGCAGCTGGCTGCTGCCACAGAGGCGAATGGCTGCTGAAAGTAAACATTTCTAGGGCAGATATTAGAGAACGGAGAACAAGACAGGTGGAAAACATCAGCTCCGTTTGCTCTTTACCCAGCCACTTGACTTCAAACAGTGCACTCTGCTCTCCTTTTTTATAGAAAGCCCTTAGAGAAAGATAAGAAGCGAGATAGTGGGGGGAAAACACTGAATTAAGCTTGCAAAGAGGGCAGAGTCCTTGCTATATGTAAGAGGTGGTGAAACAGACGGGAGTAAGAGGAGGGGGACAGTTGCTTCCCTCCTCAGCAGACTACCTCCCTGACAGAATAATAATTGTATGTATCATCAAAGAGTTCCTTCCTACTTACTTGCCGCTTGCTATAATTAGACTTGCGCTCTCGCTGGCAGCCACCACCTACTTTGGGAGCCCTCTGCCTTGAGCTGCTACAGACACACACTCAGATTTGGAGCTCCCCCTGCAAATGAAGAGTGTGGGAGCAGCTAGTTGATGGGAATCTGGTGAACCCCTGATCAGCTCTGTTCAGCAGTCATTAGGAGGGTAAAAGTGCTGCAGTGTGAGGGTGAAAAACACACCGCTAGCAGCCACATGGTCCCAGTCGCTCTTACTCAGTCGATCAGCCCTATCTGACCCCTCATATCTCATTCATCCACACACTCACACATAACCACCCAAACATGAACAGTTCGGATCTTTAAAGAGGGTGTAACAGCTCAACGATTCCTAAAACCAACTGTGTGAGCAGCAAAAGAGTAAATTCCCATGTATTTACTGTGATTCTGTGTATGTGTGTGTGCGTGTGCATGTGTGCACGTGCACTTGTGTGTGAGAGAGAGGGGTGGAGTCGAGGCTTTTCTACAGAGCAAAAGCAAACAGGCCATAAAGAGGCCCTGCCACTCTCCCATTTCAATGTAAATGAGTCTGACTCTGTTAGGAGGTTAAAGAACTCTCTAGGGGCCTGGCGACTACCACCGCTGGGGTCACACGCGCACACTCGTGCATGCAGGCAGAAACACACAACGCAGTAGGCACAAACATGCACACACGCACACAAACTCTGAGGCAAGAGGCCCAGATAAAGAGCTCAGAGAGCCTGTCAGAGTGTCAGCTCCCATTAGGCCAAAGGCTGTTGTGTGTGTGTGCAGGCAGGCGTACTGCTTTTTACATTTCATTCAGCGCACACACTCTTCTTTCTCACACACACATTCTCCCTGAGCTGCCCCGCCTGGCTGACATGCTGTTTCAGACAAGACACACAAAAGACGACGGAATCCGCCTGAAAAGACAAACATCTCCTACATTTCCTACATCACACACAGCGGGGAAAGAGAGAGAAAACAAAACAAGCGCTAAATGATTTTAGATGAGCAGAGGTTGCGCTGAGAAGTGTGAAAGCTTTGGAGGATTCCTTACACTACTAACCTCTCTGGCGGGGAAGAAAGGAAACTCATCTGGCAGTAATTTTACAGATTTTTCATTGTTGTTATATTGTTAAACAGGGTGTTATTGTGTGTTATTATGGCAGAGAGGAGAAAGGCTCAAAACACGACTACCTGACTTTTTGTGGCCGGCAGTGAGGACGCAAAGACTTGTGTCCTCCCACGGATCCTTCAAAACAGAGGTTGTTACAACACAGGGAGGAGGAGAGGACAAACAACATTTAAAAAGAGGAGAACAACATTGAAAAAGCACACAAGAAAGGAGTAAAAGCTCTTCTAATCCCATATTCAGCCCAAAGTCCCAGAAATGAGGAGAAACACACCCATATTACTCCAGTGACACATGCCCTGACTCAGCTGACTCGGGTAGGTGTGTCAGTGATGCAGCCTGGAGCGCTGCATGGCGTGCTGAGGCAGCAAAGTCATCTCACATAATCCAGAGACTTGATGCTGAACAGAATGGTTTGAACATCTGATGTCTTCTTCCTTTTTTTTTATTTTTCTCTTTCTTTGGATTCTGCTCTTTAGATCTAGCCCTTTTTGTCTTCCATCTTTGCTTTTCATGTCTGGAGCAAAGGCTGACAGCTGTTGCTAAAGACAGTCATCTAAAAAAATTACTGCATATGCCTGATCCAGGGGAACTCCAGCCACCACAGAGCATTCATCCTATACTCACACAAGGCTAGTCATGCTACTGACACACAGCTCCGTCTGCCTCTTCTGCCTAACCGCTCCTTCAGTTCAAAAGATGGCAACCACAGCCCAGACCCCCTCGGGGGGAGACTGACTCGCAAGCACACAGTCATAACCCTTTCTTTTTTTTTTTCATCTGCTCAGATTTCACTTTTCACCCACATATGTCTTCATCAACTCTATGGATTTACTGCGTATCAGTCATGCTGCTGCGTGTACACACAGGCAGGCCGACAGAGAAACAGAGGTGCAAACACGAAAACACGCAAACTGCTCATTACCGAATTAGTACTGATGACATGTTCACAAAGACTGAGCCATACGCACAAGGTCTGTCAATTCATCAGAACCCCGCAAATCTCGCAGGGATACACCCATATGTTTAGGAGATTTAGAGAGAGGTCGAGTTTGCCAATGTTTCATCTTACTAATACACAAATTGGCAAGGTATTTGAAAGTATTTCAAAACTGTGGCACTCAAATCAAAGAGCCTGCAGCAATAAAGCTGGCAAGAGCCCGCATAAATCTGTGAGTATAGCTTATTTAACTTTTAGATGACAGAAAATAGTCAGAGGTTGTTTCACAGAGTAAGGAAACATTAAATTCTCATCCAGAAAAATATATTTCATACATTAATTTCTTGCTGAGTTCATCTAAAGATATATAAATGTTTCAGGTGATGGTTCCACATTTGGCGTAGTTTGTCTATTTTAGAGTCAGACATGATGATATTTGGAGAAAAGGGTGGAACTCTAGAATAATAACTAGCTTTTAAAGGGACTTAAGGCAAGATTTGTGAGAAACTACACATGCATTTCGAGCTTATTCAATACTAATGGGTCGTGAAGCATTAGAAACCCAAAATAACGAGGCCATCAGCGCATCTGTCTGTTGCCTTGAACAGACTGTGCACTACATAATGCGCTGCAGTTCGGCGTCAGAATTTCCCGTGCAGTCGTGGGGATGTGACATAAACTGACGCTGTACGCGCGTTGCCAACAGCACATGAACAGGAAGAACGTGGCCGCTGCTGACTTGGATTCAAACACTTACGGGCTACTTACGGATGCTTCTGCAGCCAGCAAACGGCCTGCATCCACTCTAAGTCCACAAAAAAAGTGGCACCACGAAGAAAAGAAGACTTTATCAGCGGCATGTTGTGAGTCTAAAAAAAATATGACCGCAGCCGGGCAGGCTTCAATAAAATAAAGTGTTTGTGTGCTCCTGTGCCGGCTTGGCTGGTGGCTGCAGTTACCCACAGCGCCTGTCGCGGCAGCACTGAGTCAGATTTTGTAAAGTCGCCTTAAGTCCCTTTAAAATCCATTCAGTTTATTTTTTTTTTAAATGAGACTCTGTGGGATTCCAACAGACAATTAGAGTGTTGTTATGATCAACTTGTTAAACTCGGAGGTAATCGGAAACATTTTTACAGCAATTACTTTTTTAACTCATGCACACATTAACAGTACATACTCCACTAACCTCACTGTCACACAATACCTGTTATCACAGTTGTAGGGCTTTAAAATCAGGGATAAGCTCCAGCAAAGGAAAAAAAAAGAAAAGAATTGCTTTAGCTTAGCTCTGTTCATAAAAAAGGGCAAGGCTGTTACAGTGAAAAAGTATTAAGTCAGCAATATTTGCCTCTGAGAGAAATGAGAAAGCCCAGAGCACCGGCCATCAGCATCCCTGCGTATGGCACACTGATAATTGTTTTAAAAGCCCCTCTCGAGCGCTGCTGTATCGTCTCCATAGCATGATGCAGAATAGCTCATAACATGAGCCACCACAAAACGGTAATGTGTAACACCCCATTGGCAACAGCAGGCTGCTCAGTTCTTCTCTATCAAGCAACAAATGTGCAAATTAGAGGAATTTCACAGATTTTAAAAAACAGGAAGAGACAAAAAAAATGTAAGAGCAGACAGAGGAAAAAGACATGTTGAGAAGGAAGTAATCCCTGAAGGAAGAGCATGATCATCGAGGCTATGGCTTATTGGTATGGCTTGTCTTTTGCTGCTGTTGTAGATGACTGCAGCTGTAACCTTTGGTAAATGACTGTGCTGGGTCCACAACACAACCATCAGCCCCATGGGAGATTAAATTCACATCCCTCAGCAGCAGTGTACCAGCACACACAGGCCCACATAGCATCTCTGCAAAGACAAACGCACATAAAGTGCTATATATGCCACTAGACCATTTTTCATTTCCTCTTCCTAAGAATGACCATGTGTTAGGTGTGATCTTGGTCTGATGATGACAAAATGTGAACAATATGATGAAGAGCTGGGTTTTAATACTAGCTGTCATTAAAACCAGAAAATGTACTGGTTGATCCATGCTTCAGACACTTTTGGGGGGGGGGGGGGGACTTTATTTGGTTAAACAACTTATGCCCCTATGGGTCATATTTCGCATTTTAACAAACAACATATAAACAATGGCTGTTATCAGAAAAAGAGAGGAGACAGAGATGTGAAGAGCACGAGAAGCTGAGAGATGAGGACCACTGATGCAGCAGGGGTGGTGATGGTGGTGGGGGTGTCTTTATTTAATATGCAGGAGACCACTTGTCTATAGCCCCGGGTAGTAGAGAAACACACAGCTAAGCTGCTTCAGCACTCCATCCACCAGGAAAAGTGCAGAGGAAGGGTTTTCCCTTTAATGGAAGTCATTAATTATCATATACCCTTATAACTTTACAGTCTTCGCTAACTGAAGTCAAATCCCTTTAAAGGAAATGTATGTTGTCACAGAAGGGTTTTTTCCTGTTGGTAAAGAGTGCATCTCCTTGTCTGGTGTGCTTTTAATGGCCCTATGGAGCTGTCTTATGGAACTGACTGACGTTATCAACAGAGGAATGGCCATGCAGGCCAAAGGTCAAGTCCAGCCCTGTTGTTTTGACTCTGAAACCCAGTGTACACACTCTACCTCCTCTCCTCTAATCCTGACCGGCTGGATGTGTAAGCTTACATTCATTTCTGTGCATGAGGCCAACAGAGAGGAAACAAATACCTGAAGGCATGGTGGATTGTGTGACTATTGTGTTTTGTGGAGATGCTTAAGCTAGATGATTTAAGAGGAAAATGAGCAAGGTTTGCGTAATTTAAATCCAATCTACCTGTGGGAGACTTAGGAAACCTTATTTTCATTCAGAAGTAGCCGGCACCCAGCAAAACAGAAATCTGGAAATATTCATTTGGCACAAGAGGAAGGAGAAATCAGTCTCTTACAAAAGAGCACCTAATTGAGTTCCATGAAATCCACTCCAAGAGCTAAACACAAATGGCCACTCCACTGCAGGGAGGGCACAGAGAGGACACACTGTTTTCACCAGGACACAATTTAGACTGAATCGAGTCACGCTCCATTTTCAGCCGGCCCCGACAACTGCTTTTTTTAAATGACACCTGATACCATCAGGGCTCTGACGTCCCCTTACCCTCATCCTGCAAGAGACATCCTGGAAGAAGGGCACGCGTGGGAGGGGGACGAGAAATCATCGAGTGCTGTTGTGGAGGAGTGTGTGAAGGGTCAGACACCAGGGCTGCAACATCTCCGTCCTGTCGCAACACACAACTGTCTCCCAGTGTGTGTGGTAGTGTGTTTTACACTCCACCTGGCATGTGTCGGTCAGGGTGAAAGTCTCAGACGGATGAGGTGTTGCAGTCACTGTGAAGTGGTGCAGCTGCAGAGACAGTAACAGATGCCATGAAGTCTACATGAATGAAACTGTTGTAAACATTAATCACAGTCAACAGGCTGACTTCCTGTTTGGTTTTACCTGCAGAAAGAGTTGAATTGTTTGCACTCTTTAGTTCACTGGACTTCAAAATAATAGTGTTTTCAGAGTTTGAATGCAGGAATAACAAAAAAATTGAGGATAAATATTTTATTTTTAAAATTATTATTATTGTCGTTATTTTAATTACTTTTATTAAGAAGAAGAATCAGATCATTATTATTATTAATGATGAGTTTTCTCTTCTTTGTTAATTATTATTTGATTATTCTTAATATTATTTTTCCATTCTTCTTATTTAAATATTGTTTGTCATTTGATCAGCTTTGGTTACAACACAACTGCAACACATATTTCTAATATGAGAGTTGTTTGAAGTGATTACAGTACAGAAATGTGTTGCTTTATGAGACTAAATCTGCAGTCTTTGTATGGACCAAGAACAGAAAACTTTGTTTGTGTTCATAAGGCCGCATTTTGTTGGTTTGAGAGTTCATGCAGCTTGTTCATCAACACATCGGCTGAGCAGAACTTTTCTTTTGGGAAGCTTGGTAAATGGCAGAATGTTGTCATTTCTTCTTTTCCACTGATGCAAAAGATTAAACAAGGTCGAACACAGGTGATGAGTAGTTAAAAAAATTTATTCAAGACATTTGGTTTATGAAGACACGGACACCGCCGTGTGCCCAAGTTAATAACTGAGCTAAATGCACATTGTCAATAAAGAAACAGAGAAAATCTTGCCAGGCAGACATTTTTACACCCGCAAAGAGTGTTACTTTCAGAATGAGACTTGAATTTCTGAACATTTCTGAGTTGTCAACCATGCATTTTAACTTATTTCCTCAGTTGTTTCTTGTTTAACTTCTAACAACATTTTTTTTATTTATTCATAGTAATATAATTTGTTAACATTCAGAGTCAGTCATTCACAAATTCATACCAAGATGTAGGAGAGCAGATTGTTGTAGTTACAGGAGCAGCAGAACGTATGAGGACAGACGATAAGAAAAGAACATGTCACATTGCCAGATTTTTTGAAAACACAACTAAGGTGCGGTTCCTCTTTTCTACCCCAGCTTCGCTGCATTTTGTCTTCAGACCACAGTGGAAACATCGACAACAGTCTGAATGAGCATTTTAACAGAAATTACTTCAATAAATAATAACACTTTCACAGCCATTATTGTATTGCTGTTTTTTGCCCCAATGAGATGTGATCTTTTTGTCATCTGTGAGTTTTTGGGTCCTGGTAACTACAGCAGGGGAGCACAGTACAAGATTTTTCAACAAACTTAAAACACCGACCCACTCATGTGTGTCAAGTGTTGACAAATCTCACGGAGACAACCTTCTTATTCTGTGTGAGAAATATTTGCTTTCTGTTTAAGACAGCTGGCAGTTTCTTCCCATCTTGTTGCACACTGGATCTTGCCAACATTTCACCAAATTCTGCTCGACTTCCTGAGCAGACCATACTTTCTTTAACATGCTCATGGTCGTGTTTGTAGTATTTTTGTTTTTGCTTTTTTTTTTTCATTATTTGGAATTCCAAACCGTGTCCCTTCACCCTATCCCTTGCATTCTCATTGGCCCCTTTCACAGATCAGTTCCACCATATGGCTGCACCAATGAGCCCCTCTCTAAGCCTGCCCTAATCCTGCACCAGTATATCCTTTCTTGAATTATCACAGCGCTGTCGAAAAAGAGACGCTGGGACATGAACTGAGCAGCGTTCAAGTGCAGCGCAACACATTAAATGTGTCTGATATCCCCAGTTAGTCATGATTAGTAAAAAGTGTCACGCACTATGACCACATTATTTTAAAATGTTTAGACTTGTTGCATTGTCGTACCTATGACTCAGTGCTTTTAGTTTATGCTTTTAAATCCCAGTGTTCCAGTCCCATGCATCACACATCATCACAACATTACACTCATAGTAAAAGTATACTTATAGTAGTTCCACCTCTGTTGCTACTTCCTGTACCAGCTAAGAGGTGGATTAGAGGGGATAATTCTACCTCTGCCCATTCACAGATCACACTGAACTGCGATGAAAATGCATCAATCCCGGTATGAAAAGGCGCATAAAAGTGACTATACATAGACAAATATTTTATCAGTCTGACTGGAATAAATTACTTAGATTCCAGCCAATTTGCTTGCATGGACACGAAATAAAGTGACATGATCAGTTGTGTATATACATGATAGAAAGATTTAATATGATTGTAAGACTTGTACAAATTTGGAAGGATTTTTTTTTTTTTAACCTTGCGACTATTGATATGCTTCTTAATGGTTACCTCTTTCAATTTCTAACACATTAATTTCACTGACACGTTTATCCAAAGTGACTTACAATTGGGTATTTTACAAGTGGTGCCATCACTGGAGGCAAGGAGGGTAAGGTGTCTTGTCTAAGGACATAACAGGCAACTGATTTGAACCCCCACCCTATACATTAAGAATGACGTCCCCTACCACCTGAGCCACTTCCCACAAAACGTATCTGTCACTGTACTGTTCTGTTTTCCTCCATCCGATTTTCAAGACTTCCTCGTAACTCATTACCCCCTGCTTGTTTCAAGTATGCACAACAACAACATCCTCCACAGGAATGATCAGATATACGTGGTTATGTTTTTCCTGCTGATCCAATCCTGAAAAAGTTTAAACCACCCCTCTCGGTCGAATTAAAAATTCTTTCTGATTGAGGGAGATCATGTAAGCTGAGGTGTTTACATGACACGTTTATATTCTGACTGGACATTCAATGGATCAAAAGTTATCCAACTGAATTCTGCTGTACCTGAACACCTGAACAGAGATCAAAGCTTAGTTCATTCACTTTTTACACTCACAAATCACTTCATAAGAACACTGAATCTTCCCCCAATGACAACTTAAAAGTTTGCCATCAATTTTGTTTGACATTTATATGACAGAAGAGCTATTTGGCCTTTAGATTACACAGTTTTCTGTGGAAATTTCTAATGATGAAACTGCTCAGAACATGTTGGTGTTTATACACACACACCACCTTCACTGATTTCTTTCTTTTTTCCCACACCTTTTTGGTCCATGCCCAACTTTTCTTCTCCCTACTGTTTTGCACAAAATGTTTGCACCAATGAAAAAGAGAATGTCTGCGTTTCTATAAACTTGTTTGAATAGTAGATTTGATTTTGATTTGGCAATGATTTAGGGTGACTACACATTTCTTAGGAAATTTCAAAAAGAAATGCATCATCTAGCATCACCTCTGCTTCATCTGTTACTTGATTCCCTGAGGATATGTGTCAGAGAAGCTGAGAAGCAGAAGTTGAAGCATGTTGGAGCTGGTCAAACCCCTAAGCGTGTAGGCAGGAAAGAATTAACCCTGAAACAGCTGGTTGGAGATCTGGGAGAGTTCTGCAACATGGGTCTGAGGAGGAAAGATTTCCCTGTTGGTGTGTGTTAATTAGGCTGAAGTTAGTGGGGCCTGCTACAGCTTGTCTGATAGCTGACCTGGAGAGATTACCTTCTCCAGCTGCTCCCGTTCCTGCTGCCTATCCTAATGCCACCTTTATTAAAGGGACAGGTGACATTGGCGCTATCTCTCACTTGTCACAGTTGGGCCGAAAGGTCTTACACAACAAACAGGAGATATAGTAGGATCAATGCCAGATCATTCAAGCAGCAATAAAGTAATGGAAGAAGCAGCATTTTTGCGCAACCTTCCTGGCAACAGTGATACTGCAAATCAGTCATCCCGTATATCACCTTTTTGCCAGACTCTGTCTGTGCACGTTGTCAGGAGCGGAGGGATAGTGGAACTAATAAAAACAGTAAATGGAGCAGATACAATGGGCAGAGTCCATGGTGAGAGAGGGTGTAGCAGGCATGAGAGAGCATGGAATGATATGGGTGTGTACATAAACATTTGCTCTGCAGCTGACAGCATCTGCATTCACGCAAACAGTTGATGTAAATGTGATAAGAGCGATGGACGGTCCAGTAAATTCCAGCATACCGGTCCACTTTGTTAAACCCACCATTTGCTTTTGTCATGCAGGCGAAGTCATTCTTGTCATTTGAACAAGCAACCATACAAAGAAACTCAAAACACATCCTCACCCACCATGCTGAGTGTGTGTGTTTGTGTGTGTGTTTGTGTGGACACCTGGTCTGGATCTAGAAGCCTACGGCATTCCTGAGATCTGTGAACTTAATTCCCCAGATTAGCCTTTACAATCCACCCAAGGGTTAATCAGCATGTAGCGTCATATCCCGCCAGTGCAATTTCTGTGTGCACCCACACAAGTAAATACCTGCAGGATTATACATATATCTCCTGAAAATACATCTAAAACAGTTTTAGAAACATAATTGTAACCATCCACTCTGCAGTTTTCTGAGCAGTTTGTTTAGCTAATAGAATATAACCCACGTGTTTTCCATTTAAAAAAAGTTTGTTTGCCACCTTTAAGAGGCAGCAAAGATGCCATTTGCAGCATTTATGGTGTTTTGCTGACTTGAGACATTTGCTCACCCAGGCCTGTAGAGAAAGTCCTGGATAAAAGGCTTTTTCCTTAAATCCCAGATAGTCTCTGAGCGCCAAGAGGACTTAACTGGCGACTCACAGCAAGAATAGGCGGTAGGATAAGGTTGGAGCTCAAGCGTAGTACTGGGGTTGGGTACGTAGGTAAATATTTTGGTCAGCAGCTGTACCTGGCTGCTTTGGCTGACAGGTAGAAATTTGGCATAAAGGTTACAGGTAAATGAATGCAAGATATTGCTCAACTGAAGAATATGGGGCAGACTATTCTTGATGTGTGGGTGGGTGCAGTTGGCTTTAGGGCCCTCAAATGGCACCTTGCAGCTGCCCATGAATGTCTGCATCCGGTAGCATAGAGTCAGGGAATGCAACAGTTACCTCCACCACAGGCTCCTACACACAGCTGCTCACTGTATAGTGGGTGTCACATACAGCAACTGTGAGCATGTGTGAGTCTGTGCGCAGGTCGGTGTTTGTAATCATCCCCGGCAAATCAGACATGGGAATAGACCCATGTTTCACAGCATGTGAATGGAGCAACCTCTACGGCTTTCCCTTCCCTGATGACACTTCAGTCTTAGCTAAATCCAGCTTCTGCGCTCTTCCTTCCTAAATAAAGTTGTATCCTGCCTTCCCTAAAACTTTTCATTGGCTTCATTATTGTCAAACTGAGAGAGTCTTGGATCCTCCAAATGCTTCATTGCTGTTTGGAGCATTCATTAACGGAGTTACAGTGATGGATTCTAACTAAGATGTTAGAAGATCGATGCTGTAATGACGAGCATAGCGTGTGGCAGGAAGCATTTATTATCATTATCAGAAGTAATAAAACTCTTGCACCTGAACATTAGGCTCCCTCCCACACACAGTGAATGTCGGTGTTAGGCGTAGGCCATCTTAATTGGTAGAAACACTGCCTTAATGGTGTCAAGGTGGTATTGCCGTATAAGTATCTCATCACTCATATCACATCTAAAGGGGCAACTGTATCACTATCAACTCAAGTCCAGGAACAATTCAAATTAGTTTTACCACGTCAATGATTGATAACCAACCAGATTAAACCATTCAGACAGGAAATGATGTGGGATCAATAAGTAATGAGTCAGAAATGTCATGTGTGCCACTCAATCATCAGAATTTCACTGACATAGCGGTAGCTTATCGAAGGCTGCAAAATTACCCACAGCAGTGGCTATGAATATGATTTGCATTCTCATTTTCTCCAAGAAAATTCAGATAAACACAATTACATTAAATCAGAAATCATTTCATACCTTTCTGTGCATTTCCTTGAGTAAATGTGGCAGTCACAGGATTACATCAAGGCAAGCTCGATGTTGTAATTTCCTTAAATTTAGAGCAGAAAACAACTTATGACAAAGCAGATTTGTCAGACTTATGACAAACCAGATCTCCTGGCCAGCTCAGTATAATTTCATGAAATAGCTGAAAGAGCTATATGGGAAAAGAGAGCACAGGTCATTTCACTGCAAATTACTGATATATGTTTCCATCCCACCTCCAGTCGGAGAGTTAAACTGTTGGCAGTAAACCTTGCCACCTCCGTCTGACCTTTGGTGAAGATGAATATTCTATAAAAGTAAGTGATGAAGTTAATGATGGAATTGTTATCAATTCTACAATCTGCGTCATACAGCTCATCAAAGAGCTGTAAAAACTCTGAAAAGGTTATGAACTATCGACTCAAACTCAGACTAAAATTGTTCAGTTTTATCTTGATTTCGTTGGTAAGGATGAACTATTTTAAAACTCCCCAGGTACAGCATCTTCTGTACAATCGTTGTTTTTCTCGAAACAGATTTTTTTGTCCATTCATTTGAAAAGGAAGACATTGAATATGTTTTCCTCTGAGAGGGCATTTGTGGGCCAGAATTGCTAGCACATTGTTGTTTTGTTGTAAAGTCTCTGATGACTGACTGTAAGTTGTTTGTGTGTTAAACAAAAGCGAGCAGCACTGATTATGTTTTTCAGTAAATTTAAGATGCAGGAGTGAATGAAACTCCTCAACATGAAATAACACTCCAAATACAAAACATGTGCAAATAAATACAATGTAATTCTATTTGATGGATATTTTAGTTAAATGAATACATCTCTCCACAAGATAACATTAATTACCGGGTTGATTTTATAAAAGGTCCCCTGTCCTGAATGGAGGGACATCTACTGACACAAATAGCAAACTGCAATGAGAAATAAAGTAAGTGTGCTGCAGGCACTTCAAGGATAATATGAGCTATGTTTGTTCACACAGAATATCTTACAATTGCTTATTTAAAACCATCTGGAAAAAGCACACACTTTCATAAAGTAAAGTGCAGATGATTGGATCAGTCAAGTGAGGCTTCCTCAAATTACACCAAAATCAAATTAATCTACTTTCCATCATATAAGATTTACCAAAATTGGCTTACATCATTTTGTTGCCAAATAATGTCCGTTTTTAAAAAGTCTTTAATCCCCACAAAGGCTGATCAATTACAAATCAGGTAATGTATCAGTTACAGTTTAGGCCATGTCCACACAGAGACTAGTCTGGGTGTATGCACTAAAGTTTTTTTATTTAATCAGTGTTTCATCCATATGGAACCATCATTACTGGAGCTAAAAATGCATAGTCCAGAACTTTTACTTCCAGGGCTCCCCCCACAGGAGTCTCCAGGGGACCACACTACCCCTCCTCAATCCCAGGCTTGACTTTTCCCCCCACCACCAAAGAGTCAGGTCAATGAACTGCTGGATTTGTCCTTGTTACTTTAGCCATGTGAAAAAAAATACCTTATATGTATACGATTACATGTAGAGATACAATGGGATATACTGATAAAAACTCTTGGAAGGTTTATGTTCATTGTTAAGAATATTATCTGAACTCAATTTTTGACTGGTATTATGCAATGCTGATATGCTGCTGTGGTCTGATAGGTGCTTTAAGATATCTCTGATAAATATTACATGTTTCTAACAGCCTATGATAAATCTGTCTGAAATACACCTGCTACACACTCAATGTTGTGTTTGAGCATTGGAAATGGATGAAATTATAAGCCTGTGTATTGTCTGTTATCTGTATATTATTTTATCCTGGAAAAGCTTTGTGCCTCTTGTTGTATGAAGTGCTTTATGAATAAGCATTTATATGATTTGATCCCTTAAAAACATATTAACCTTGTTTCAGGGTTAAACCTGCTTTTAGAAATTCAGCTGTCTCAGTGAAATTCCATGAGGTATCATTTGCAGGGAAAATCTTCCAAGTATTATATGTTTCTGTGTGTTTTAGCATGCCATTTGGTGTTTACTCTAATCCAAAAAGCTGAGCACCAGAGTGAGTGAACAGATTTTTGACATGGGTGGCCCTGATGGATCAGGCTGAACTGGGGATTTAGGAAAGGTCTGCATGTATATTGGAGGACCCGAAGCTTCTCAACACGACTGCACAGTCAGGTGACAAATGGTGCCCCAGTCCAGCCGACTGCCAGAAATGGCCTCTTAATCAATCAGGGGTCATCATGTAGGCTCAGTCCAGACTGTCTCCACAGTGAGAGGCAGCCATCTGACAGAGCACTTAATGCCAAGCCAAGAAGCACACAAGCTTTTCTACTAGTCAGTAAGACTGTCGCTGCTGTCTGCTTTTTGCCTGTATTGTTTTGCTTTTTTCACTTGTAATTATACATCTTCAACTTGGGAAGTGGATTTTCATGTTTTCAAGTCCTTTGGTTAGCTAATGGAAAATGGAAATGGCCTCAGTAAAACATTTTCCCTCCCTCTGGCCTTAGCCCTAACCTTAAGTCTGCAGCCCCCATTCCTGACACATGGCCATCTGTAGTGGCCTTTCAGGCAGTAAATAACGAACTGGAGGGTGGCACACCTCTCTTGTACATCCAGTCTAAGGCCAAGCCCACATATTCTCCTTTGCACCCTTGGGCTCACCCATGCACACCCCTCTGGATTGACCTACACATTGCAGGGTCCCTGAGGGAGCTTATCAGGCTTTGGGAGTAGCACAGGCCGTCTGTCTTCTTTCCACCCCTCTACCCTCCATGCACATTACTCTACTCTCCCACCATCCATCTCTCCATCTCTCAACATCAACACATTCATCTGTCAATTCTCACTATCGGTCTAAACCTCCCAGACTTGAAGGCCTTTGTCATTCACCCATCTGCTTTACTTTTATCATGGCTATGTTTATAATTTTGTCTCCATCTAATGATATTGCCCTTTGTGAGTCATAAAATTGTGGTTTAGCATGTCTTAGAAAATAAAAGACAAAGATTTCACAAGTTCTATCTAAGAACGAATACACCTTTTATAGGCTATTCAAGCAATCATAAAGTGTGTGTATGATGCAGCTTTATTAATCTCAGAAGGTTGGTAAAAATGTTTTTTAATTACCTGAAAGTGCACCACAAGAACATCAAGAGGCAATTAGATGACTTTTAAAGATAGCAGTCATGCAGCAATTGCTGTCAAAAGCTACTGAAATGCTATCACATTGCCATTACACAACCAATAAAGCAGTCCATTCATTGGGGAAAAAAAGACCAATCAATATGCTCACCAATCGCCACACACCCACAAATCCATATATTTATTCATCCACTCTGACAGTCAGGACTTGCATCTGGCAACGCTTAGACACATTGATCCATCTGATATATTGTCTCGTATGTAGAATCTCATGCTGATTCAGTTCCCACAGGATACAAGAACATAGCTGAGCATCCCAGGACTGACAAAGAGTCTAAGTGGTTAGACCCAACAGTGAAGACGACAGAAAATCATATAAACAAAACTAATTATATCGATTGAGATAAGCTTAGTGAGATCAGAGAAAATATTGACAATTTATGTGGTACCTTAGGAAAAAATCAGCAAAATGAAAAGTCAGAATATGGAAAAGTGACCAAAAAAAAAGGAGAAAATAGTGGGACAAGTGCGGGCAAAGACATGCAAGTAGTGCCAAACCAGGATCAGGCTGATCAGCACTGTTTCCCATCCAAGTATTGAGATGCAGATCCCACTCTTGCAGCTCATAATAGGGGCTGACAGGAGTGTGTGTTTGCTAGTGCGGGTGAGGATGCTCATGATAGGAGATTCTCACACATCTGCTAACCTGCTTCTCTAATGGGGTGCAAATGGGGCTCCTTTGTCCGGCCTTGCAGACCTGGCTGTAATGTCGTGTTCAATGACGACTCCAGCTTCACATGCAAACAGGAAAATGCTCACAATGATAAACTGCTGTTTACGTATACATGTAGAGTGCAAAATGCCTAGAACTAACAACAAAGAAAAACATAAATTTAGCATTGCAACCTAGGAGTTTGTGTCTATAGTGCTAAACTACGTTTTAGATTTAATTTTATATTGAATTGGGTTTTTTTCATGCAAATCTGGATTAGAAATGTTCAAACTGTTCAGTTTGATTATAAGTCCAAAAATCAGTTGCATGATGCTGCACTAAATCACAACGTTTCTTATATCAAAACATGTCCAAAGGTGTGTTTAACTAAGCAGCAGTCTTGCCACAACTCCGCTGAAATGATTTTAACTAGGCACTCTTTTCTGAGTCGGTGTTGGGGGAAGGGGTTTAACATGGGGAGAAGAAGGAGGGGGGGCAATATAGGGTCACACACACAGGAGAACTGAGAGGGAAAGAGGAGAAATGGGGGGCCGCTTTTTCTCCAAGCTCTAGGAAGGAAAGGAAGGAAGCCTAAGCAAGACAGAGAGAGGAGCCCTAACCAACCGGGGAGAGATGGATGATGGGGGGGGAGGGACTGGAGCAAGAGCGCTGCTTATTGGTAGGCTGTGGTCCTAGCACTGGATGGATTGACTTAGCACGGGTCGAATTACACCATTTGCCGTGCATTAGTTTGTTTTTCTCCCAGCCAGGAGAAGTTGATTCACTACGGAGAGCCACATATTTCTTTTATATCTTTTTCGGGGGATTTAAAGCAACGCATAAGGATACAAAAAAGAATCCTTTCAGATGAGGTGAGTCCCTGCAGATGCCTGGATTCCTACTTTGTTGCGCCGTATTTTTTCCAGTGAAAGTCGAGAGAGGGAAACTAGAGACAAGTCTTTGCTGGAAAACAAAATATTTCTTCTGACCATCGCTATGCTGCTCTGCAAAAACAAACCACGGTTGCAGGACAGAAATAGTTCGTTTACTATTGATGGCTATTTTTACTTAGACTGGGCAGAGTAAAATTCATTCATTTCTCTTCAGGCTGACAAAACCAATCTCTTCAGCTCCGAAATGTCTTTCCGCTGCTTATAAAAACTGGTGCAAAAGAGGATAAACCACATGTAAAAAAAACGATTCTCCTTTTAAATTTCAGTCCGTTTACGTATCGAAGCAGAGTTATTTAAAATGTCGATTTCTGTTCTCGCACAATTGAGCTGTAGGCTACCTAAAACCACTGAATTCTAAGTTGTGTGATTATAATAAGCAAACAGAGAAAAGAGTTTGGTGTAAAACTGGGCTTTCTTTTTAGGCTATTATAGTTAGAAATCTCGTGGATAAGCGTTGCACGCTCTCTTTTTAACCTAAAATTAATTATTGTACAACAGAGCGGTTCAGTGTGAGGACAGCACATCGTTAATGTTTATGTCTTTTCCCTCTGCTTACTAAAGTTAATCGTAGTGGAAAGGGGCTGGTGTTTTGGTGTGTATGCATGGGTGAGGTGTGTGTGTGTGTGTGTGTGTGGGGGGGGGGGGGGTGCGCAGTGTCGTGGCAGAGCTTTTAAGATCACTCATAAGAGCGAAAGGGGCCCAGGGACGGAGACAAGAGTCAAAATGCTCCTCTGTGCTGAGCGGACCTGAAATCTTAGCGCAACTGGATGAAAAGAATTTTAAAAAAGGGAAAGGTGTGAGTCCGGATGGAAGTTTAAATTTACAGGAATATTACACGTTGGGGTTTTCTCACTCATGGATTATCAAAGGAATATGACATTCAGTCGGACTGCTCCGTTCACGCGTAAATTTGGATACTTGAGGTAGGTGTCATATGAGTGATTTTTTTCTGTTAAAATGACTGATAAAGTGTTTGATTTTGTGTTCAGCTTTCATGATTTTTATCACTGTGTTGTTTTATGAGTACAGACCTTGGATATCAGAAAGGACACAATACTATCCTCAATTCTATCCGGGGAGCTATTTTGCGACTAAATAAGAATAATTTCCGAATGAAAACGTAAACATTTATTCATCAATGCTCATACAAATACAAGATAGAAGATTATGATACTAAACATGACCTGGGACCTTTCCTGTTGAATATTATCTCTATTATTCAACCACTTCAATCGCAAAAGCTCATCTGCTCTTTTACTAATAGAGATGCAAGTTTTGCAAGATCCCCTAATGGACGAAAGGAAGCGTTCTCTATCATTTTGACTGAAAACAAAATATTATAGGTAACTCGTTGGGACGGACTGGTAGACGCGCCTGGCTGTTAAACAATAAGAGGAGCGGAGGGACAGTCAACATACAATTTGTTGTTGGTCCTTTTATTAAACGCTCGTAATGTTTTTTTAACGTCTCCAAAATTTTCCTTACAACGTCCTGTTCGTGGATAGTAAATAGCAGATGCGCTTGTAGCCGTTTTGGAGGTAGAGCAAGCCCATCCCTGTGCATGAATTAAGTGCTGTGGAGGCAGTTAAACGCAGCCCCATCACTGTTGTCACTCCACCGCTGTCCCTCGCGTCTTTGTTGCCTTTTGTATGAGTCCTACATGTGGACTAAAGGGATATGAAAAGATTTACCACGGACCAAAGTTGAATGCCTTTACGCTTCGGTCAGCACAATGCGAGCATTAAAGCGCAAGGTCTGAGCTTGGATTCTGTGCGCACAACAAGGGCGGAAAATCCACATGCAAAACTTGAAAAATGAACAGCTAATGAAATGGAAGCATAGAAATGGGGGAGGAATACATGTAGGCATGTGGAAGTCATCTAAGAAGATGTGGCTAGAGGACATGATCAAAAAAAGGCATCAAAATGGCTTATTTTTAAACTGACCTTATGTGGTTATATTTTTACAGTAAATGACAAATGTTCACACATTAGCTGAGTTGGGCTATGATTAAAATGTTGGCTCTAAATCCTAAAAGCAGTCCAGTTCTTTTACGGAAATAAACATGACCTAGGACATGCATGTGTCCCTGAAAAAAGTGTCCGAACTCTGGGATCAGAGAGCTTTTCTTATACTGTAATTACAAACTAGATATTGGCAGGAACACCGCAATATGGCTGGCTCAAGCATCAGAACAAGCCTTAGCTTCTCTCTTTTTTTCTTCCTTTTCCCCCTTTTTGACAGCACAGCTGGCTGGTGTGTTTCACTTCGCCTCACTGGCCACAAGGTCAGAACTCAGTGACCAGAACGACCACCGTTAACCTCCACTGCAGCCGGCTGTAACCCTGGAACAACCACCATTAAAACATACAGTGATCAGTGTTAACCCTTTACAGCCTCTTGGTCTCCCTAAACTGCTGATCACATATTAGATTGCCCAGTGCTTAATTGGTAGAGTGATAAAACTTTGACCATGTGTGCAACATTTGGAGTCAGCATGTTTATTTAGTTTGCTTTGTTCCCTTAGAAGTCCCCTTTAGGAGCCCCAACACAGACCTACCAAACACAGGTCCACTGATCGGGGGTGGAGCTCTATTGTGTGGAGTTGCCCAAAGCCCCTTTTGTTTCTTGGTCACACCTGCAGCTTATGGCTTTTGTGCAGAACTACTGCTGAGAACAGCCTTTCTCCTGTTTCACTCCTCTCCTCGTCAAGGTAGAGCGGGAATAGGAGGGAAGCACGGTATAGGGTGGCACAGTCTTCCACTTCTGCCAAATATTTGAATCAACAAGTCCAACCAAGCTCCCAAAAGCCCTTCTTACAGAAACGGCATGCTATCTGCTTTTAACTGAAATTAGAAAAAGGGGAAGTTATCATTTCTCGGCCTGTGTGCTAACTGCTCTAATCATCTGGCTGACTCTGTCTGATGTGACTGCATCTGGATTAATTTCTCAGGGCCACATAGAGTTGTGAAAACCATGTTCCAGGATGTATACAGCTCTGGAAGCACAGTCACGCATGCTAACATGTGCATGTAGCCATGCACAAAGCAAGAGGACTGAAATGTCTGAAACCGAACTCCTGAGTTATCTGATTTCCAGTGTTGTTCGGTGTACAGCTCAGAGTAGTGCAACATGACAAACCAAAGCAGCCTCAAGCAGCAGCAGCCATTGTTCTACTGGGATTACGTCCAGCCATCACATTCACACACAATTTACCAAACCTCACGCAACACTGTTGTTTGCCATCCTTTTATTACCCCCCCAATTCCTCTCAGTAGAACCTCCCCGCTAAAACACATCCATTCCCTGCAACAGTGCAACACATTAAGGCTTCAATGTGCCAATGAAAGCACGGTTAAGAGGAGAATGAGTGTTAATCTGGCATTTTTAAGGCTGGAACATTAAAGCTTGAGCTGTAACTACCAGAACTGGGCTACAGACCCCTTAACCCAACATCAGCAGAAATAGAAATCCATCAGACCCCCCCCTTTCTCCTTTGTTTCTCTGTGTTTCACATCATGGGTCTGAGCCAACAACATCAGCAGTGAAAGTGCGTGGTTGTAAGGACACTGAAAAGCCTGTAATAACAGAGGTAGAATGAGGCAAGACTGAATCGCCCTGAGTTGCGTGACAAGCCTAGCGTTGCCAGACTTGTTGAGGCCTATATGTGCGTGCACACACACATACACACTCGAGGGCAGGAACCAGATAGTATAAAGTTATAGTCAACAAAAACAAACTGGGCCCGCATGAGATTGAAAAGTAATTTTAGATGACTGACCTTTGGATGCCTTATATTTCTCCTTTACATACACGTCTTCAAGGGAAGCCTATGACTGTTTTACGACTGTTACCATCCAAGGAATAATGTGAGATTGTAGCTGAGCTTTTGCCTCTGACTGTTTTTCTGCTGAATTTTTAAGCGTTAGAGAAGGGAAACATAAAGACTGTGTAAATGTGAGTGCTTTTGAAGAGGGACTTTAAATTCTAGAAAAGTGAGGAAATGATTCACCTGCGAACACAGCCGAGTTTGGGCTAACTGTACAGCCTGCAGCGTGCATGATAGCAACACAATAGATCTGCAGAGCGTGGTGTATTTACTTTTCATCACTCTGCTGAGTTTTTTCCCCCTGTTGTTAAGCATTTTGTATTTATTCCCGTCCCAGGCTTCTTCTCAAAACTCAGCAGTTTATTGCACAGGTTTTAAAATAGCAAACCATAAGGTTGTAAAGAAATAGATGCAATGCCTGACATGTTCAGTGTATAGATCTGCAGATTGTTCCTATCCAGATATTCATTTGTACCTAGATTAGATTTAGTTATGATGTATAAATACTGATTAACCATAAGGAAGAGAAGAAAACATTTAGACCCTCATAATCTTCCTATTTTGCCAAGACATCAAACCCCTAATTTAAGTAATAAGTGAAGCGAGGGAGCTGAAGTGCCATCTCATGCAGGCCTTGGACAACTCAGTCTTAATGACACTGCTCTTTCAAAAAGGCCTCAGCATCCCGCTGACTACTGAATAGCCATGATTACACACTGTTGATGACCAAAACACGTTGTCATTACTCTGATTCTATCACACCACTTCCTTTCATCACGCAGTAGCCAGGAAGAAAAAAAGCTGTATGTTATATATCAACATGTTGGCATGAAGGTTGTCTTGCTGACACAAGTGATTGTTGCTGTCATGTAAACCTCTCATACGCTGTAATTCGCTACTTCACAACTGAGCGCGCTATAATTAATTCACTTGACGACCATATGTTTCATTGTTTATTCAGTATTTTCAGCCGAGACATATTCCAGAGGTGGACGAGAAAGATGATCAGATTTATATTTACAAAGTGATTCGCTTTGCTACAGGGGATACGGTAAAAGTCCGTCGAGCCTTCTCTGTCTGCTGATCAGCCACGTTTCCTGTGTGGATCAATCAAAGCGCTAATGGTTTAGCAGGCCGGGCTCGCAGACAGCGCTGGAGCAGGTGTGCTTTGGGGCTAATTGAAAAATGAGTCAATACGGCGCGTGCATGTTCCCCCCCCTCACACACACATCCACACACACCAGCCTTTGCATTATAGCATTTGAAAGAGCGATTATGTATGTGCAACCTTGTGTGTGTTGTCTGTGTGCTCTGGTGCGCTCCCAGCTAATCCATCCCTCTGCCTGTGTGACGTCTCCCAGTAAATTGTTTATATCCGTTCAGGCTTTGACTGCATGAATAATTTGTTTCCCTTATAAATATTTGAATGTACACCGGTTATTAATATGCACAGACACAGTCTGTCTCTAAAGTACTCCTTCACACACTAAAACGCCGCCACTCCCACAATGAATTATTACCAATGCAGCTGTTTGTGGATCTTGTCCGCGATCAGTAGCCGTATAAACTATTATCCAGAAAAATGACCCATGTCAAAACAGCCCCGTACGAGCAGGAAGCCGTTATTCAAATATGAGAGAATGGCTCATAAAGTGCACCGAAGCTGGAGCGACAGCAGCCAGCGGAGCGCTGATAGAAGCCTGCTAAGGTCAGAGCGCAGGCGACTCCTCTGATGGTGATGAAGCTTCAGTGTGCTGATTAGTCCTGAGCCTGGTCCAGTAAAACCAATCAGGGCACAGATGTACTGAGCCAGCAGGCCTGCCACGTTCCTAACAGGGTGGACTTCCGCTGCATCCAACACACACGGAGACGCCCCACCGGTCAGTTGGCTGACCTTCCCTCAGCAGATGCAGGGAGAGGCAGAGGGGAAGCACTACCACTGAGAGCTCAGTCATCAATAAATCAGAGGATGTGACACGTGCATCAACACTTTTTCTTTCTTTTTTTTTCCCACATAGAGTCTGGCTTCGGATCATGGGATTAAAGTTTACCTCAGTGTGTTAAATATACCATGAAATGTATTACGCCAGACCACAAAAGCCTGAGTTCTGTGTGTGTGTGTGTTCAGGTAACATCTCCCGCGGTGTGAAACAGGAAGTGTCGTCTGTGAGCAGCCATGGGCCAGAGAGCTGCGCTTCTGCTCAGTGAGCTTCTGCTGCTGTTGCTGACAGCCTCTCGCACTCTCCTGGCAGTCAGCTTCCCGGAGGACACCGTGCCCATCGATGTCGTTGATGCGCACTGTGAGTACGCAAAACCAGCTCAGCAGCAGTGGAGGGTCAGATAACTGAAAACTAAGTACACTTTTTAGACATATGTCTTGCATTTTACCCACAGAACTAAAACACAATGCTTGCGGTTTCCTTGTCCTTGTGGAATCAGAAGTTCACACATAAACATGTTCTATTCATGCTCTTAAAGTCATCTGCTGCATTGTCCCTTTTAGCATTAAGTGGATTTCATTTCCATTTCTGTGATGTACTGGAAAAACACGTGCTGACATAAGCAGCCATTACTGAGCACACAAACACAACACAGTATAACACATGTATGGGTGCAGAGAATTTGTAATACTGTACATATAAATCAGCGGCACTGATTTTCATGTTAAATGTGCATAGTTGCTCTGAGTGAAGCAACAGGGGAAAGAGTTGGTTTTTATGAATTAAATGTGCATTTGTGTGCAGTTTCACGGAGATACCCTGCGTTCAGAGGCAGGCCTTCTGGCAACGAGTCACAGCATCGCCTTGACTTTCAGCTGATGACTAAGATACAGGACACTCTGTTCATCGCTGGCAGGTATATTTAACGCACACACACCTGCTGTCTCTATCTGTCATCATTTTCTTCCACACATCCCCCACACCAACACACTCAGTCACTCTCTGGCAGGTAAACAGAGACATGAGGTTGAAAAAGCTCTTAGTGTTATTGGATCTCTGGCTTCTAGGCCTACATCTGATGTATATGGCCACTATTGATCCAGCAAAGGCATCTATCATGTTGGCCTGACGTTCTGTCAGGGGGTGTCTTGGCATCTTTACATGTCTTTTTTTGTATTTATGGGCAGTGGGAGTAATTTGACTGCTAGCACTTATATTGTAGCAGGAAATCACCTCGACATCAACAGCATAAAATGTGCTTCTCCGAAGCTCCTGCAGGCACCGCCACATGTATCTTTACTTGTCAGGTGGACCCTATTCTCACCATCTCTGCAAATTTGAGAATGAAAAGAGGTGATGAGTAATCAAAACAATAACCGGTTGTCATTTACAACATAGTTAGGATTTCTAATAAACGCATCTTTTACAAAATATTCTCATTATCACAATAAACAGACTGATGTCAGTGAGATGCTGGTTAAGCATCACATGCATCACACCTCACTTATCACTGAACTGCATATTTTACTGTTGTCTGTCCACAGAGATCAGGTGTACCTAGTCAGTCTGAGAGAATCCTACAGGAATGAGATCATTCCTTACAGGGTAAGCTGCTTTCTCCATCCACACACTCTAAAAGGACCCCATAGAAAATACAGCCATTCATCACAAACTGGACAGGTTGTAAAATGAGAGAGTGGAAAAAGGACGGCTGTGTGTGTGTGTGTGTGTGTGTGTGTGTGTGTGTGTGTGTGTGTGTGTGTGTGTGTGCATATTTTGTCTATATGCACTCCTCTAATGTTGAGTTTTTTGTGCCTGCTTTACAGAAGTTAACGTGGCGATCAGGCCAAACTGACCGAGAGATGTGTGCTGTAAAAGGAAAACACAGAGTATGTATTCAAAAAAAGAAGGAATAACACACGCACGTGTACATTTTAGACATGAACTTTTAACTGTAAGCAGAGCAGCTGGATGCCTTTCAAATCGTCATCATCATCTGTTTCCAGGACGAGTGCCACAATTTCATTAAAGTGCTGGTTCCCAGAAACGATGACCTGGTGTTCATCTGCGGCACTAATGGCTTCAACCCCATGTGCAGATACTACAGGGTCAGTATCCAGGGTCAAGAGAAAGATCATAAAAATCTGGATTAGCATTGTGTTAATCATAATTTTGGCAACACAACCTCACTGGCGGTTGTTCTGAAATACATTTGGATAAACTCGCTTGGCTTGTTTTTCTGCTGGAGCGTCAACATGTTTTCACTTCATCTCCTGACAAACCTCTTCTGCTTGTGTGGATTCCCTGCAGCTGGATAACCTCGAGTTTGATGGGGAAGAGATCAATGGTCTGGCGCGGTGCCCGTTTGACTCCAGGCAAACCAACGTTGCACTATTTGCCGGTACAGGCCACATCGCACACCCGCCCACACACGTACTCAGTCTAGCTGAAGAAGAACTAATGTGCTCCTACTTACGCTCTCATTATCACCTCTGTGTCTTTGCTACAGTATATCTGCCTGCAGCAATAACAATTCAACCAATTAAGCCTTACGAGCCACGAAAAGCAGTGTACTCTAGTTTTTTCACTCTTTTCCTTTTGTGATTTTTTTTTGGAACTTTTAGAAGGGAAGCTGTATTCTGCGACTGTAGCAGATTTCCAGGCCAGTGATTCCGTCATCTATCGTAGTATGGGAGACGGATCGGCCTTGAGAACCATCAAATACGACTCCAAATGGCTGAAAGGTTAGCAAATGTCTCATCGTCGCTCTGAATCTTTGATTTTTTTTTCACTCCTCCTGGAGATACATGTGCCAACCTGCCAGAAAATTCAATTCCCATGGTAGCTTAGCATGTATGTATGTGGTTGTCAGAGCTGTTTTTGGAGTGATAGAGAGCTCTCCTGTCTTGCCAAGCTCCATGGGAATATGACCCGTTCTCTCCCATGCAATCTAGGTCACTGCTGTCATATACTGCCTCGTACAAATCTCTGAAATATTCAACACACACAGCAGTGGTGACGGTGCAGAAATCTCTTCTCTTCCAGAGCCTCATTTCTTGCATGCGGCAGAGTACGGGAATTACGTGTACTTCTTCTACCGGGAGATTGCAGTGGAGCACAGCAATCTGGGAAAGGTAAGACAGTGCACCTGCTGTTTGGAAGGCATTACATATTCCTCACAAATAACATATGCAGGCCTTTATCCAAAAAAAGGATTACACTTCCATCCGTGCATTTGTTTCTGCCACAAATGGAGGCGCCGGTAATGGGACCCGTTCAGGCGATGGCTCTAAATCACATCAGATCGCGCAAGAAAATCTTAACAACCAGTGTTTTCTGGGAATGCTCACTAATGTAAAACCATTACACAGTGAGAGAATTCGTCTCCCAGACTGTGCGCACTTTATGTCTTCTTCTCGCTCCAACACACACACGCACACACACACACACTCATGTGCAGGGAATAACTGCAGGATGTTGCATTTTGAGGCTAACGTCACATCTGGCCATGCGTCATCAGCTGGTCTGACCGAGCCACAGGAAGCCAGGATCCTCCATCAGCCACCAGCTACTAAATATTTCAACCCTACTAATGCTGGGGTGACACCTGGCCTCTGATGGAGGTTTGCACTGGTAAATTATTAAAACCATCTAAGCCAACTGCTTTATGCAGCTCATTTATGCCCTGCGCTTTGGCAATATCTGCATTCAGACGCGATTTGGCACCGCTGTGCTTTAAGTCAGTGTCTTCATTTTAATGTTTGCTTCGGTCCCGGTGAACAATCTCTCCAAGTTAAATATAAAAGCGTGTGTTTTTTGAGTCATTTGTGCTGAGTCGCTGCAGGATGGAGCTATTCATTATTCAGCATGTTGAAATGTTTTTAGTGACTCACGCTGAGATGCTTTCCTCTTCCGCCCGCCTCAGTCCTCTCCCAAACCTCTGCTCTCCGCAGGTTGTGTATTCTCGTGTGGCCCGGATCTGTAAGAATGACGTCGGAGGGTCACAGCGGGTGCTGGAGAAGCACTGGACGTCATTCGTGAAGGCTAGGCTGAACTGCTCCGTGCCGGGGGAGTCCTTCTTCTACTTCGACGTGCTTCAGTCCATCACTGACATCATCGACATCAACGGAGTCCCGGCGGTGGTGGGGGTGTTCACCACACAGATGAACAGGTGAGCCAAAGCCGCCGTCGGTTTTGATGATCACCGATGGGGACGCACATTTACACTGATGTATTAAACTCTCCGCAGCATCCCAGGGTCTGCAGTGTGTGCCTTCTCCATGGCGGACATAGAGAAAGTATTCTTGGGCCGCTTCAAAGAGCAGAAGACCCCCGATTCTGTGTGGACTCCGTTTCCAGAGGAGAAGCTGCCCAAACCTCGGTAAGTGTTGATGATTATTCTTCTCCACCTCCAACAATGAAAAAAGCAAAACAGAGGAGCAACACTTGGGAAATATTTGCAGATCCTTCACATGGCCTCTCTGGGAGCGGCAGGTGTTTAACACAGCAGCTGTCACTTTTCTCCCCTTCCTCAGCCTTTGTCCAGGTCAAACGCAGTGAAATCAAATCTTTTTCACTAGTAAGGGACCAGGTTATTAGCTTTGACCCAGCACACACATTCACCATCTGCTGTTGATTAAATAATTAATTTTCCCTAATTAGATGCGCTGAATATTTAACCTGTTTACAGTCAGCACATATAGCTGAAGCCCTGCCCTGCGTCCAAAAACACAAAGTCCACCAAGCACCTCATTACCTCAGTAAATCATTGATGGAGGATAATCATGCATATGTATATTTTATGTTTCCAGCTGAGGCCTTTTTGTGATCCTAATAGACGCCTGCTGCTCTCCACCCAACCCTTCGCTGCACTTTCCATCCATTTCCTTGCACGTTATTATCATTCCCTGGTGTGTGATCCTGTAGGCTGACCTTTGAACTGTTGCCCTCTGTTCTTGTACACTCTCTATCCCAGACCTGGGAGCTGCGCGGGTCATGGTCCAGCTGCGTCCTTTAAGAGCTCCATCGAGTTCCCGGACGACACCCTGCAGTTCATCAAGTCCCACCCCCTTATGGATACAGCTGTGCCTTCTATTGGGGACGAGCCTTGGTTCACCAAAACACGTGTCCGGTAAATGCACACAGGATAAATATCTGAAATCTGTATTTTCATTTTTAGCTTTTCTGCAAATAAAACATAGTGACTTCTCCAGTCGCACAGCTGTTTGAACCCAGCCAAGGTTTTAAGGAAATCTTCACTTAAGTTATACTATATCCAGACTGAATATGAGGATTTACATGCATCAGTGTCTTTAAACTGTTGAAGGGAAAATATTAAGAAGAGGCTTTGTCTTCATGTAAGTCAATAGATGAAAAAAGGTTTATGTTCTCAAATGAACTCAAACAGGCTTTTCTATTCAGAAAGTGATCAATTCTCTAACACATGACTCTGCTGTGTTTACAGGTATAGGCTGACAGCGCTGGCTGTGGACAATGAAGCAGGACCCCACAAGAACTACACAGTGGTGTTCATCGGGGCTGAGTCTGGAGTCATCCTCAAGGTTTTGGCCAAGACCTCCTCTGTATCCCTGAATGACAGCCTGCTCCTGGAGGAGATAGATGTCTTCAACAGGGCCAAGTAGGGATACACTCGCTTCTTAACATTCTTCTGTCTGGCTTTCTTCTCTCTTTCTCGTCTGTCGTCTGGGAGAGGAGTCAGCAAACCTCTAAGCAAAGTTCTGTGACACAGACGGCAGCGTCTGCTTGCTTTTTTTTCCATTTGTGATTATTTACTGGAGCGAACATGCATGCCGCCGTGTGTCAGAGGTTAAAATCCTGTTAAACTGTGAGAGAAAGCTTTGTGTGACTCCTCCACCTAACAAGTGATTAAATCTACCGGGACTGAAATAGAAGACAGACTTATCTGACAGGACTCTGATTAGGTTTCTCTCTTCCCTTTCCAGGTGCCTGTCTAGTAGAGAAGATGACAAGCGTGTCCTCTCGCTGCACGTGGACAAAGACACACACAGCCTTTATGCCGCCTTTTCAAGCTGTGTCATCCGTGTTCCCCTGAGTCGCTGCGAAAGGCATTCTTCCTGCCACAAGTAAGTGACGCCCTGCTGCGCACGTACACAACTGTAGGGTCAGTCGCAGGTTCCTGACTTGTTTTGCTTTTCAAGTAAATCTCATAAAGGGAACAATAAGAGCCTCAGCTGATGTGTTGTGGTTAATGTTCAATCAGTCACAAACGATAATGGCGCCCATTCCAGATTGATTACAGCAGGTGTGATTGTGTTTGTGTGGCATCAGGTCCTGCATCGCATCGAGGGATCCTTACTGTGGCTGGAAGCCTCACGGAGCTTGTGAGAGGATACAGTCGGGCGTTTTGTGAGTTCCAAGTCCCAGCTGCAATATGAACCACAAATAGTAGAGATGAGAAAATGAGGCTATATGATTCCGTCGCTGCTTTTTGATTAATATCTAAGTCTTGTCTCCTTTCTGTTTCCAGGACTGGATATGAGCAAGATGTTGAATTTGGAAACACGGCTCACACAGGAGACTGTCAAGGTATGAATCTCATATCCATGCCACGCCATCTAACCTGAGGCATACGCAAACAGACACGCAGTGTCACACATACTTGCGCACATGCACACGTTGTATGCAAATGCAACACAACCTCATCTTCACACACACCATGAGCCTGCACACTCACGCCAGTAACCACTCCAGTAACTTGCCCCTACATCATGTGCAGTATTAACACACACATCCACATACAGTACATGGCCACCTGTAACTAATGCCGCCTGTGAGGCACAAACATGGACATGTACAATTTCAGGTCATGTTCAGCCGGTGCAAGTAATTAAAGTCTTATGTTCAACGGCCAGAAAAAGCGCCTTTGCTGCTTTCACTTAAATGCATCATTGCATTTGCGTGTATCAGCTGAACATGACCCCGGCTGAACCTCAGCGCTGATCAGAACCAGAGGGCTTCCAGTGAGAAAATGACACTGCTAGCGAGTGCCACATAATGTATTGTTAAACTGCACTCTTAGTGTCTCTTAAGGCTTTTGGTTTTCATTTTTTAAATTTTTTTATTTATTTTACTTCTGAATTCCCTTACAATGATTTCTTGTCCTTTTAATTCTTTTAGCGTTTTTGGGCACTACTTCAGCGCCAGATTACAAATCTTTTGGCGACCCTACCTCTGGTTAGTTTGATCTTTTATTCAAATGGTTTCTTTCCTTGAGTTCAGCATTTCCAACCCTTTCTTTCCACCACTGCCACCTTTCATCTTTCATACCAAATACCTCCTAAATGCTAATGCTTCATTTTTATCATCATCAACAGTTTAACTACCGAGCGACATCAGTGCTTTGCCTCAGCACAGATTCACTCCCACCCCCCCTTTTCTGATCCATCCACTCTAATGCATGCCCACCCACCACCCTTTGGCATCCTTACTGTTGTGTACCAACTCTTCCTCTTTCTTTTCCCTTTCACTACTGAAGAAACAAAAATGTACAATTATTTGTCAATGTGAAAACACTGTGATAAGTTTTATCCCACAACCCCACCCCCAACCACACACACACTCTGCTCATGCCGACTAACTGGGTTGATAACAGTATGCTTTACACTCATCTGCACAGTTTGTTAACCGTTTGTTTGTCACCACAGACATGGAGTTTTCATCAACGCCAGTCACTGTCCAGCCCAGTGGGCCCATACACCCCCCAGTACTCATACCCACTCAGAGCCCCAGCTCTGAGCCTGGTCCAGAGCTCTACGGCTCAGGCTTTGTGCTGCAGGATGACCCAGCCACCTCCCATTCTTTAGACTCTATCCCAGGGGGGCAAGAGGGTAAGGCCCACAGGGAGGCAGCCAGCATGCTGCCCTGAGTCTGATCAGATAACTGCCAGCTTACTCTCTAAGAAATGTGTATCAGCACATATGCAAACTATACTTGCACATAGTGGCCTTTAAATTTTCAATTAGCTAACGTGACATTTTAATTTTGTCTCTTTATTTATCAAGCTGGCATTTTCATGAATAATTTATGTTGCTATACATATTTTATTTTCTTGTCACCTTTTTTAAAATTCCTTATGTTTCTTCCTTTCTATGTTTAAAATTATTTTCTGTGATCTAATTACTGAACTTCCTTTTACTGTTCTCACCCTTTTCTTATAATTTCTTCAAAAACCTATCTTTAGCTTTTCTTTCTGCCACTGTTTATTTTTAACTAGCTGTAGTGACAGTTTACCCTGGCTGGTAGATCATTGACTGGGCCTGTGATGCCACATCACTATTGTGGCCGCATGATGGATGACTAACTCTTTCAATGTCTGTGGTTACTAACAAATCTCATGTAGAGCAGCAGTTATCCGGACACTAAGAAAGCAAACACTGCTTCTATGTCCTCTGACCAATTTTTGCCGGTTGATCACTTTTGCGAAACCATTGATTTGGCTTGCTATTATCTCAGATAAGAGTGCACTCCTTACCCTTTGGTACTGGATGCATGACACAGTTTCTTGTGGAAACGTGGATCAAGGCAACACGTGAAGTCTTCTTTGCTTAACTAACATAACAGTCTTTTCTGTAGATGGTGAAATTGATCTGGGTACATAACAGCGTCCGTCAGTTGTCACTTTTTTCCCCCTCACCTGTCTTTACATGACTAGTTTATGTAATCTGGTTGTGGATGATTTCGTGGGTACCTTGTAAGGGAGGGTTGTAAACGCAGAATGTCATGCATGGTTGTTTTCACACACAAAACATGCACATTTCTACACTGTGGAACTGGAGACAACCACATTATTTAGCAGGTCAAATTGGTATTTAAGGGGGTTAACCAGTGCTATGTTGTTTCATAGGTATGTGGGATAACCATACAGGTGATACCAACCAGATGGTCCACATGAACATCCTCATCACCTGCGTCTTTGCTGCTTTCCTCATGGGAGCTCTTCTGGCTGGTCTGATTGTGTTTTGCTACCGAGACTCTTTCCTCCGCAAACCAAGACATGTCCACAAGGATGCAGAGTCTGCACCCTCCTGCTCTGACTCCACAGGGAGTTTTGTCAAGCTCAACGGCCTCTTCGACAGCCCTGTAAAGGTATTGCCACATAAACAGCTCCTATGCTATATTATACATGGGAACCAGTGAGTCAATAACAGGAGACACATTCATATCATTCTCTTTTGATTTTGTGTCATGTTTTTAGGAGTACCAAACCAACATTGACTCTCCCAAGCTGTATACCAACCTGCTGAGCAATGGCAAAGAGCTGAATACACCAAATGGTGACACAAAGACAATGATTCTGCGAGACGGCTGTCAACCCCCAGAGCTGGCTGCTCTGCCCACACCTGAATCCACGCCCGTGCTGCAGCAGAAAGGCCTACAGCCCATTAAGAACCAGTGGGAGAGGGCTCATGGGAAAGTCAGCGGCCCCAAAAAGGAGTCCAATTCATCAGCCAAGAGTCCACAGTTCCTTCCTTCTTCTCCTGCTCCTGCTAACGCAAACTCTCACCACCCTCACCTTGCCCTAGGACACTCCCACATCCCTAGTGCAGTTGTTTTGCCCAATGCCACACATGATCACCCTACCCTTGATGTCTGTGACGGAGATGAGACTCTGCCACATTCATCTGAAAAGAAACTAAAGAATCCAGATTCCAAGGGAAGTAGGAAAGATCAGACGAGGTCTGTGGATGCCAGGAATACCCTAAATGACCTTTTAAAACACCTCAATGATTCTGTGGCCAGTCCCAAGGCCATTCTTCAAGAGGGACCAGGGCCCCGGCCAAGGCCGCAACTCACACTGGAGCCCATGGAGGAACTGACTGAAGTACCCCCCAAGGTGCCCAGTCGTGAGGCTTCCTTGTACTCTCCCTCCTCCTCCTTGCCAAGGCACAGCCCCACCAAGAGGGTTGATGTGCCCATGCCCACAACTCCCACTACACCAACGGGAAGCCTAAGCATGGGAAGCACACTGGAGAGGCAAAGAGGGGGGTACCAACTCCACCGGAGTGCCTCTCACAGGCAATCCTTATCCACCTCACCAAATGGAGTAACAATGGGGGTATCTGTGTCTCGCCAACACAGTATGAACAGAGGGGGTTACATACCTCCAACACCCCCCTCCAGACTTGACTCCCATGGTGCCGTTTTGGCATCAGGAATGCATTCACCCCACACACCCTCTATGTCCCGACAGAGCAGCTATAGTGGGCATGGCTCCCTCCCTCGAACGGGCCTTAAACGGACCCCATCCATAAAGCCAGATGTGCCCCCTAAACCCAATGGGTTTCCTCCACAGACTCCACAAATGCGAGTGGTCAACAAGTACAGTTATTAAAACATCATGGACACTTCTGAGTGAACTTGTGACCTGTAGAGCACTGCACCCTGAGGGTTCGGGGTGTGTGGATGGCAGAAGGCCTAGTGTGTGTTGGTGTATCAACTTGAGTTGTGTTCCCCCTTTAAATGATATTCAGAGTTACTCATTCTAAAAAGGGAAAACCACACATGGCCAAAGATACTCACTGGGGTATCTCTCTTTTGATTCCCATCTCCCTCCCTGTGCCCGGTAGCCACAGGAGACGAACAGTGGTCAGTCTGCTGCTACCATTGCATCTGGGCTTGGGTGTCACCTGTTCCAATATTAGGGACGAGGTTTAGGACAAAAGCAGGGGCCACTAAGGTGTATGTGCATGTGGCATCGGGTCAAAAACAGTGGAATACTTGAAGAATGGGTCTCACTTGTTGCTGTCCTTGAGCACTGTCTTCCCACTAATGTGAACTGAACAGAGAGGTGAGGTAGGCCATGCCTCTGGCAGTAAGAAGGCAGATAGGAGGAAGATCAATAATCATTGTGTGCGAGTTGCTTTCGATACCTATGACAACAAACGGCTGAATCAAGCAGCAAGCAAAGAGCAAATGAGTGCAAATGAATGTGCTTGAATGTGTGTTATTTGACTGGAAAACAGGTTCGTGCAAAAGCAGCACACAAAATAGGCCTTCGAGAGCGGTGCCAGGAGATGCACCTCATAACCTGCTGAAGACCTAGGTCACTGTCTTTCATTTCAACATAATTGTCTCTTCTTTGGTCTTTTTTAACCCTTCTGAACCAAGCCTGAACCATGTATGTGTCACTCTGTGGTGGTAGTTAGACTGGGTTATGGTGAAGCTGGTCGTGCTTGACGTTGACAAAAACAGAAACTTTGAAACTCACTGGGAAATTTGACTCAATATATTTTGCTGCTATTGGTTTAAGACAGATGTTTGTCTTTGATGCATTTCCTCCTAAACCACGCTTGGAAAGCCTTTGATATGGGTGAGCACATCCACTTGTGGGTGTGAGTTTATGTGCTAAAATGCAGGTAGAGATCAAGAAGTACAAATATGAGCAATCAGGTACAGTGTTTAAACTGACGAGTGGGATTAATTGTTTCTCTCCCAGACCTAAACTTACCCAAACCTTCACTGCCCATTTGTAATGAATATATTGTTTATTCTTGACTCTTCTGTCTTTATGTAGCAGTAATAATAAGAAAAAAACAAAGTCATTCTATAAATTATGTGAGACAATATAATTTTCTTTTTTTTTTTTTGAAAAAAATGTACCTTCAAAAATTAACACCAACTGTTTTGCCCATTTATATGAAGTTGACGTTTCGGGATACTTGTGTTAAACTTGTATACTCTAACAAAAGAACACTATAGTTTGCCTCCCATATTAATCTAACAAAGATATGTTAACTGATGGTAGAATAACAGATGGATGCAACATCTCTGTCATCTGTTCCGCTGGCTCTGCAGCCTGTTTTACCTGTGCAGCTTTCCTGCAAGTAGCCAGTGTAGAATCAACGCAACATTTACCAATGTTTCCAAACGAGTCATGCTGGGAATGACAAGGTCCTGTATATACTTAAATACTATAAATACGAAGTATGTAATATTTTTAGGCAAGTGAACCTGAATCTGTGCATTATGTGCCTTATTCACAGAAACAAATGCATACAGTATATAATATTGGCAACGTTGATTGGTCCTCTGTATGTTATTGTCACATGTTCTATAAACCATTTGAAATTCAGCAGGATGTGTGTCAAAAGTCACTACCTAATTAATTCTGCTCAGGAATGCCAGTCTTATATAAAGACAGTTTTTAAACGTTGATTGGGAAATAAGTCAATTATTTTATTTTGCTGCCAGTGTGAATATGAATTGTGTTATTCCACAACACAATGGTGCCATGCAGTGAATGTATTTTCATGACGGTAGGATGTTGGGTGGTCAGACCTTGCACTGTGGAGCGGTCGGCTCAATGCAGCACATCCTGCCCACAGCCAATGTATTAACACAGTGTTCACATGAAAGCTATCTCTTGGCATGGACAGCAGTGGTGCATAATCTGTAATCCCACAGGATTGCAGTGACAAGAATTCTTTTTTTTTTTTTTTTCATTATTTTTTTTGGCCAGAAGGGACGACCGAGGGATCAATTCTCGTAGCAGTGCGTACATGATTTGGGTGATTTTTGCAATCTTGTCTAACTGTCAGTTGCCTGTTTAGCCCAAAGTCACATTTTGTTTACAAGTGATGATTGTATGTAAAGACTTTCTGCCTGTCATCCAACCAGTGTTTGGGGTCTCTTTTCTACTCAGCACATGCACACCCACATCGCAAACATGCACTCAACATACACTGCTCAACTGCCTTGTACATTGCAATATGACCTGGGTCTTTTTGTTGCAATCTAAACTGAAGCCTTCATATTTCAGTCAGAGCATTGGTGTGTGTGCGGATTTCGTGCAGATTTTGTCTTCTTTTTTTAATGTAATTTTGGTTTTAATACTGTGCACCATGACAATACACAGCCAGCTGTATATTTGATCTCCAGAGTATTTGAGCTTGTAGATATGTTGTATAGTTGTACTGTGAATGTGTAAATAATAATGTTCTTTTTTTGTTTTATGTTTTTTGTTGATTTTTTTTTAACACGGCATGTATAGTTGAAATAAAACATTACTGCACAGAAAGCGTGTTTTTGTTGTATATTAAGCTTGTTATAATTCAGCGTAGGACTAAATAGAATGACCTTGCAAAGAAATGTCAGCATAAAAATGTAATTTTCAGGGCCTTAAGAATCCTACCAAAGAGCAATGCGGTATACTAGCTTGTAACTGTGTGTCCTAACTTGGCTCTGACTATCAGCCATTATGAGTGTGGAATGATTGAGGCTATTTTTAGAGCTGGGTTATTTTGATCTTTGAGGCCAGTGCAGGCAGAGTCAACCAAACCAGATAGCATGTGGGAAAGTTTCCAAAGTAGTATGTTCACCCGCACACCAAACATCTGGACAAACTACTGCTCAAGGCCTAAGATCTAAGTCTCAAATGAGCTGTGGAAGAATGCACACACCATGGCACTGACATGCATGCGGTATAAATACCCAGTGCATGATGTTACGCACAGATACAACTGTGATAAGATTAGCTGCAAACAACAAAGACTAAATGAGTGATGGCTTGATAAGGGTAATCACTTTTCATGGAATCCAATTTGGCTAAAAAATAATCAAAATGTCCTTTGAAGAATTGCGTGCGGCAATACGGGGTGCAGTCATGCAAAGTTCTCACAAATAAAGCATCTTATGACAGTCCAACAGTTTATCTAACAGTGAGATATTGGAGTGAATCAGAGATCTGAATTGTAGCATCAATGATTTGCTAAAATTTGGCCAAAGAGATGTTTCATGTTAAACTTCCCTCCATCTCCCACATTTCCTGTTTAAAACTCTACTATCAAATACAAAATAAGGAATCATCTTGAATATTTTATGTATTGAAAATTATGAACATTTTAAAACATTATTTTTGCAGACACCAAAGTTACGAAAATAATCCTAATAAAATTCAATTAAAATTGGTTTTCTTTTGTTTCCACTTATTTTTTCAGCATCAAATAAGGTCAAAGAAAAGTAAAAATCAGAAAGAACACACTTAACTTACCTGATATGTATATTGAGAGATGGAAACACATTTTACTTAATTAAAAAGATAAATAAATAACATCAATAATCACAAGTCTCCTATTCACTGAAATGAAAAAAATCAGAATCTTTTTTTTTTCTCCCAGAAATCCAGCCCTTATTGCCATCTTTTAATGCCACTATATTCCAAAGAAGTTGGGATGCTGTGTAAAATCTAAAAAAAAAAGCAAAATGATTGACAATTGTCTTCAACTTACATATTATTGACAATTAAACACAGAAAAAATATCATATATAAAGAAAAAAATGTTTTTATTGAAAAGATTTTCTGATCTTGAACTTGTTGGGGGCCATTTTGTCTAAAAAATAAGAAGGGAAGCAACAAAATGCTTGAAAAGTAAGAGATAACAAAATTGAAGAGGTGTTGAAACATTTACAGTAGTGACTCATTTGATTATTTGGTAACAGGTCAATAACATAAAAGGATGTAAAAAAGTAGGGGGGGGAGTCTCAAGTGCAGATGAGCAGAGATTCAGCAATAAACAAAAATCTGCATTAGTTGTGGAGATGATTCAGGATTCAGGATAATCTTCCTCAATATAAAGACTTTTAAGATTTTATCATCAATAGCAGTGGTTCCTCCTGGGGCCCCAAAGAAAATGGACATAATACCATTAAAAAGATTCAGGGAAACTGAAGACGTCTTTGTAGACAGAGGCGGTATAAAAACTGTTCTGTGGCAGGGGCGGATCTACAGGGGGGCAAACAATCACATCTGCACTGAAGAAAAGGTACTATCTGATTTGTTGCAAAGCTAAAATGCATCCAGATTTCAGAATATAATACGCTCCTATCCCTCAGCAACATCTGCATCACTATGACTTCATTGTGGAAGAGTCCTAGTGGTGGACTGACCTGCCTGTAGTCCTTCATCAGCCGGAAGGGTAATTGGGGTATCCTAAAAGGTAAACTATGGCATGAAAGTCCAAGAACTGTTGAGCCACTAGTATTCTGCGTCAGAGAAAAATGGCTCAGTTTTCCTTTCTAAAAGGTCCGGCAAGTTCTCTTCTCAGTTCCAAGATGTTTTCGTACTGTTTACGGGCTGGGCTGCACGGTTGTGTAGAGGCTAGCACTGCGGCCTCACAGTGAGAAGGCCGCAGGTTCGAATCCCAAGTTGGTCAGAGGGGGTGTCTGATTCCGGCTGAGGAGGGGTTTGAAACTGTGGCCTGTGGCCAGTTTGCATGTTCTCCTCGTGCATGTGAGGTTAATTGGGCACTTTAATTCTCCCTAGTGAGTGTGTGTGCGTGAATGGTTGTCTGTCTCTCCATGTTGGCCCTGCGACAGACTGGCGACCTGTCCAGGGTGTACCCCGCCTCTCGTCCGCTGATGGCTGGGATAGGCTCCAGCACACCCGCGACCCAATTGGACTAAGCGGTTCAGAAAATCGATGGATGTTTACGGGCTGTTGTTAAAAGAAAAGGGAATGCTCCCTTAAATGAAACAGTAATGTTTCATGAGTAATGTCATGTCTCCTCTTAAATATTCAACGTTAAGCTATTTCCAAATCATAGCATTTTACTATAACTCACATTTTATACTATGTACCAAATTTTTTGTATCTATGGTTGTAGTTTCCAGTCAGTGACCTTTTGCCTTCAATGACAGTTACAGTGTTGTGCATATCAAGAAAAAGAAGTCCATCATACTTGGTGCAGAAAAACACACAGACTTCTTTCTATTATAGTTTCTGCATGATGGATCGCGTTCCGCTAGATTTCTATCTACAGAAAGAGATGTGCTGTGCATGCACACAACAAATGGAGTAGGTGACCAAGTCTGCAGTGTCATGAAAAATTTTAGCTCCACCGTCTTTTCGCAGATGGTTGTTCATGCACGTTCTGATGATGATATTTCTAACATTTCTCGCTCTCTCTCGAGCTTTGTGCGTTTGTGAACATGTATAGTACAACAGTCCTGTAGGTGCAGAAACACTCTGAGACCACTGCTTGTGCCTTTTTTCTTCCTCTTTTTTTTCAGGGGGGTGTTGCAGCCCTTTGGATGTTTGACCAGGGGGCTTTGTGGCTCATCACTGCCATCAGAATGTTGACACAAGCTCTCCCTTCATTTGCTTTCAGCAGGACCTCCTGAAAACTCACACATCTTAGCAACCAGGCTCTCTCTTTCTCTCTCTCTCTCATACACACACACACACACACACTCTCTCTATCTCTCACACACACATACAAGGCTAACATTCTCCTCTGGGTGTTATAGCGGGGGTTGGGGTGTAATTCGGTTGCAAATGGGGAACAACAAAGACGCTCCTCTTGCTATTCTGATGTGCATCCCATCCTCTCAATTTATCAGATGGTCTCTTTGAATTGGTGGGGGCAAATCAAACACAGCCATTGATTCTGTAGCTGTTTCATTCATTTGCCCGTCCGCCTGGCCACACTTAGTCTCATTACTACTGCTGACTGTTCCCAGACAAAAAGTATGCGTTTGTTGTCATAAAAACACGTCTGTCTTTATGTGTGTGATGCCCTCTCAAGGGACAGAGGAAACAGATGCTACAAGAAAAAGAAAAAAATCTCTTCGTTAAGTGTATGTGGAGCAAGGTTACTCATTAAGATACATGCGGATACAGTTTGCTTCATTTGAAAGTATGGATTAAAAAATGGATAAGATAAAAAACGCCTCATGCATTCAACGCTCCGTCAGCTCCACTTATCTACTTTTCTTTTTTTTTGGCATCTTCAAAGAAATTTCAGGATGATCATAACAACCAAAAAAAGAAAAAAAAAGAAATCATCTCTCTCTACCCCCTCCTGTCGTCCTTTCTAAAAAGCCAAGAAGTAGAACCTGCAATTACTCTTTCAAGGCAGTCACGGAAAGGTGCTGCTTAAAGGGTTTCTTTGAGAGCTTTAGCGAGTACACTCACTCTGTAAGATGCATTGAAACCTGACAGAATGTCCAGAAAATGCTTCATATGGAAGTAGTACCAAATGACGGAGAAGAAACCAAATTTCCTCTGAGTTGGATGAGTTTTTTTTTAAAAGAATAAGTTTAGACTTTTTTGCAGGGGAGCCTCGGCAGATGCAAAAAAACCCATCAAAATCTAATCCCCCTTACAATGACAGCTGGCACCCGCCGCTTTGAAAAAATGACTTTAAAGGAAAGCAAAAACTGAGAAGAGAGGGATCTATGAAATGTGAGGAATGGAGGCATGGAGAGGAGAGGACTGTTATTTCCAAAACCCTTATTTAATTCAAACACTTCAACGGTGGATTGACAATAAAGGAAAAGATCAACACAATCAACTCTGCTGACTCCACAGAGAATAACCTGGCAGGCAGGAAAGGAAAGGACTTTTGGTTTTCTTGTTTAATAGGTCAGATTTTTGCAGTGAACAACTGTTATTTTCCCAAATAATAACCCTTAAATATTTTTTGTTTATGACTGTGTTATCCTGAGATGTGTAAGAAGAGTTAACAACAGCAATGCTGAAATGAAAATCAACAGTATCACATCAGCAGAAATGGTAATAGTAGTGGAAACATCTCCATTGTTTTCTTTGCTTGATAACTTTACTTTATCTTCTGACATGCAGTTTCATTAATGCTGCATTGTGTGAAAATGACCATTGTATGTTTTAGCACCTTAGAATGAACAGTTAACATCCTTCCCTTTGTCCCTTCTTGCTCCTCTAACATGTTGCAATACCATGTTACACTTGCCAAGCGAGCAAATAATAAAATGACGTCTGAAAATTCTTAAGAAAGAAGTTAGCAGGGCTGGCTAAAGTTCTGTCAGAATAAATGTTCATATATTATAAATGTTTCTCTTGGTGCATGGTGCAAAAAAAAAAAGCGAAGCCATCATGGGGGGTAAGAATTTCAATCTGATGAAAAAATAAATCATAAAATTTGACAATTACAAAGGAAACATGAACACAAAGACAGGATACTGGAAACCTACAGAGCAGATTCAATTCCTTCAGAAAAGTCACAGTTTAGTGTACATATCAATTCAAATGTGACACAAATGACAAACCCATAAGACAGGACGTATTTCCCAAAAGACTAAAGATATCTCTTCAAAAAGACGGTATATAAATAACATGTACAGCAAACTACAGTGCAATGAACAAACAACAAACAGCATAATCAATGTCAAAGTCTTTCCAGCATGAATACCTTTGCATCGTCATTTTTTAGAATGGGGCAGCATTTGGAGAAACTTTTTGGTTAGCATTGCAGAAAAACACCAACGTTTATGGAAAACAGCCTTCAAAAATTGCTCTTCACATGCATTTGCTGAGAAGATGAAACAAATCTATTGTTTTTGTTTAGATTAAATTCAAATTACAGTTGAGGAAGGCTTCAACATTAATTGGAAGAGACATTTAATATGAATGCAATGAGGCTCTGTTGTGGCTTTCTAGCTATGGAGCAAAAAAGGGAAAAGATCTTAGCCAGAGCTAACTTAACTGGCTCTCTAAGACCTGAAGCAGCATTGAACCCACTTCAGTTGAAAAGATGTAAAGGAAAGAGCTGGACAAGAAGGAAAAGAGTGAGATTCATATCTGTCCAATGTGCTTCTTTAAGATTCACACACCCTGTTCTATCAGCTGCAAGTAAAAGGTGCTTATGCGTCCGATTTAATCTGTTCACCAGGCCTGGGTGTGTGTGATTGTGTAAGATGAAAGAGTGTGTTTTAGAGAAGAGTTGGGTGAGAGGAGCAAGCTCCAGCAAGCCTATCCAGCACATACTCACAGACTTAGAGTCTAAACACCTTTCGGAGTTTGACTCTTGTGGTGAGGGTATGGTGTGGACATTTCATTGGGATTACACAACAACATACCCATCTGATAGCCACATGACACTCAATCTGATTTGTTTAATAAATACACTTATTTCTTCCCTTTCCTTTTTTTCCTCTTTGTTTCTCTCCTCTCTCTTCCTCTGCCCCCCACCCTCCTCCTTTTTGAAGCCTGGCTCTGATCCTTTACAGTGTGGGTGTTCTGGGAGCTTTGCTGGTAAACCAGCAGATTATCCCAATTGCTTTATGACTAAAGCCTACCCTACTATTACGCTGCTTTGTCATTGTGAAATCACATATTCCCAGACACGCACCCTTAGACACACCCCCTACACACACACACTACTGTCCCTGAAGGGTAGCATGAAGATTCAAATGCAGGCAATGGAGACCCTCACCTGAAAACCCTTGAGCATGGGAAAGCCCCTGATGCACAAACACACAAACAGTATGTACGGCGGACCCACCTGCAGGCAAATACTTTGCCTGAACGAGCAGGATGCTGTAATAATGACAAATGACTTAAACCATAACGCAGCAACTCTTGTTCACTAAACAAAGAAGCCTTTGAACCGCAGCTCTGACCGTAAATAGAGGTTTAGATAAACAGCGTGGATCAGGGCGCCCCTGCATAGTCATGAGTGGCAAAAATACCAGATGTATAACTACAGTATGTTCCATGGATCTGATTGTGTCAAGCAGCTGTAAGTGCATCCCTCTGCCTTTGTTAACAGGCTTAATTGAACAAAGCTTGGATCTGACGCTGGCTAATAACATGAAGTTAGCTCCCTCCCGCATCACTGCCAGGCAAACTAATTCTCCCTTCAGATCAATGGGCTTATACTCACATATACACATCAGCACAGAGGGATTTCACAATCGGACTGCTAAAATGTACGCCTTCACTCCACAGACATACCACGCCCCCCTTCCTGAAATAACCTTGTTTATCATTGAGAAGAAATCAAATCGACATACAGAGGCCTCTACTCGGCCAACTTTCCCCGTTGTTTCCGGCTTTTATCTATTTAGGTGCAAACATAAACTTGCCCTCGCTGCCCTGCCCAGAGTCCAGATCAATACGTAATGGGCGTCACGCTGAGCAGACCAGCTCTTTCTCACTCTTCCCACCCAAACTGAACACTGTCTCTTTGTGCCGTTAAGGCACTTCGAAGGTCTCAGCGAGCGCGAAGGACTGAGGGGGGGTAGCTGGAAGGAAAAGAGGAGCGAGGAGAGAGAGTGGTGGAGGGGAGAAGATGGCACGGGAAGGAGGGAAGAGCTGAGTGCCAAGATGTTGCACAACAACCCCCTAGTCTTTCCAACCGGAGGAATTATCATTCAGGGCAAAAACACATCGGTAAAGATTCCAAAACCCTGGGCGCACAGGATACAGCTTAACGCCACCCCCATCCCCGACGGCACATACCCACACATGAACCTAAAAGAAGCTTCCAGTCATTTCCATGTCTGTAGCTGTAGCATGGAAATGTATGTCTTTACTTCTCAGCCCCCCATCCTATCTCTGACAATACATGAGAAGTGTTTTACTGAAGTATTCCTTCACATAGCATTACAAATGGATGCTTTGATTTTTGGAAACAAAAGAGGATCCGTTTTCTAAAAAACAGACGGACTGCGGTGTGTAGTAAACTGTTCTCTCACCATTTTCAGACAGGACTTAAATAACCTTGCAATATAACTTCTTTGTGATGGTGAAAAATGTCAGCAGATTCCTTTTTTACACCGGTCAAAAAACCCACAAATCCTGCTAACATCTGGCTCAAAAGTCCAATGGCAAAGTTATTAATTGGAATTCAACCTGCCACCCGTGCTATAAAACAGATATCAACCAGATTCGATTAAGTACGGTTAAATGGGAGATGGTCCATCAGACTTCTTATTCTTTTAATAAAATCTTCGCCCAGCTGGAAGTACCTGCTTTTAAAACACATTTCATGCTAACCTTTATGCCTCAAGTGCTTTTAAAAATGTCAAAACGTGGGGAAAATGGCCTAGACCCTTTAGTCCCCGACCGTCTGCCCTAGAGTGCTGCTCTTACAGTGCTGGCAAATCCAGGAGCAGGCCTAGCTTAGCGGCCGTCGTCTGGCCTTAAGAACACTTCAAAAAGCCCAAAGCAGTGTGAGCTGCAGCACAAGTGACAGTCTCTCACAGGGGGGGGTCACAGGCTTGCGTGAGTGTGTGTGTCTATGAGAGCCGTGTACTGTACGTGTGAGCCGCATCACAGGTGCATGTGTGTTAGCGTGTGGCTGTGAATGTGTGTGTGTGTGTGTGTGTGTGTGTGTGCAGAGGGGAGGAGAGGCCTATTAAAAAGCTGCCTGAGGAGAGGACTTTCAGTTGTGAGTCTATGGGGGGGTGCTGAGGATGGCAGGGCCATTGTGTGTCACAGTTCCATCCTGAGAGCTGGAATTAGAGCCTTTCTCCTCTGCTCGGCTGGAAGATTGTGTACTACCACCGACCCCATATTTAATTAGAGTGGCTCTAGGGAGACAGCCAAGATGAGGAAGAGAAGAGGGAATACAGGGAATAAGGAAGAGTTTAAAAAAACATAATCATTGGGGAAAAGGGCTTTTTGAAATGTCTGATCAGAGGTGCGATATGGAAGCTGATAAAGGTTTGATCTAATGGTTTCACATAATGACTGGAAGTAGCACCTAATAGCACAATATATTCCACTTCCGATTCAACTGGCTTTCAGGTTTTGAGGATTTCTCACATAAACACCGTTGAGAAGCATTTACTATGCATGCATTGAGGAAATCTGCTAAACAAACATTAATGGATGGTAATTAATGTGGACATTATCAGCAAAATAACCGGCCATTACTATTGATGACTGTTTTTACGGCAGTGCATTAAAAGGCTAAGCAGCATCGGTACTTGTTAGAGGAAATGAGTAAGTGGATGTGCATTTTTTCAGTGATTGGATGACTAAATGGATAGCTTGAGGGGATAAATACAGGTTGTTATCTCCTCTCCTGATGATCTATCCAGTTAGGCTTGTAAAGTTCATTTATGTTGAATGAGCTGAGGGTCATGGTAAATGGCTCGTTTGGTTTTCCCCCGTCATAACTCCCTCTGCTTACCAGTTAATGCCATTAAGGCCAGCTGGTGAAATAATTTCTCTTTGAAATGTTCACCCGTTTGTCACCTGCTAGAGCGATCAAAGGGGTAACCCCGCTTAAAAGGCACGCACGTCACTGGGAAATGCTGCTACTGATTTGTAACTGTGTTTCTGTGCTTTTTAAATTGCACCAGACAGGAGAGTTCACAAAGAAAAACAAGTCTGTTTATCATCACCATCATAACGGTCATTGTTGCTCTCATATTATTCTAGTTATTTAGGATTTATTATTTCTCTGTCATCAATAAAATATTTTCATTTAATTTAATCTTTTATGCTTACAACTGATTTATTTTAGGCTCACATGTAAGACTGTAAAACAATTCAAATGGAAAAAGACCTATCATGAGACATCACGTGAGTAAGTCTACACTTCACACACACATAGCATGAAGTGTGTCTTGATCCTACCTATATTTGGGCTTTCCCTCCCTGGTGTGTCTTAATTCCGCTGTCTGCTACGTTCCACCTGATTAATCTGATCATTCACTTCTGACAGGCCCATTTCTTTGCTCTCCACAGGCACACACACATAAAGGAAGTCATACAAACAAATGATACTTCACTCACTAACTATCTGACTTGAAGGGTAAGCAAACCCAGGGGAATGATAAGTTGGCCTGGTCACTCACAGGGAAAATGTCCCATTACAGTCTGCAGTTACCAGCGTCACACATCCCTTCACAAGCACACAAACAAAAGGCCGGTTCGTTTAATGCGAAGTGCTCACAAACGCACACACTCACATAATTACAGCTCAATGTATATGATTCCCTCTGGAAAGGTTTTTCCAAACCAGAACAAAATAATGAAACCATGACTGTTCTCAAGGGGGACTTGGGCACAGGATGAGGGGTGGTATGAGCTCACACAGAAAGAAACAAATGCAAATATGAGGTACAGCTGCGGGGTTTCAGCTAGGTTTTCCCATACAATGCCAGAGCAATATTGTCCTTCACCTGCTGAGATCTAAAGCAGTAATCAAGAGGCGTGGAGAGCCATGGCTACTATTTCTGTGCAGGGGACCTCGCTGACTCCGACTGACTCCCCTCAGGCTGTAGATAAGAGTCAGAGAGTGTGTTTGCATGTGTGTGTGTGTGTGTGTGTGTGTGTGTGTATGTGAAAACAAGTAAAGGATGTGTATCCCTACCCCCCTGTGATAAGCTGTCTCCCTCTTTCTCTGTTGCTCTCCTTCTCATTGATCTTGAATTCCAAACAGTTCCTCGATGACCGGCCTGCTGTTAGAGTTGCTGTCATTGAAGTTGATTTAGTTGAGCTGGCTGTGCCTGAACTCAGAGAGACTGTTGTTTTCAGTGGCAATAAATTACATTTATTTACAAAGAAGATCAGGAGAGGGAGAAAAATGTGTGGGTGTTAGATATGTGCCTATGTCGTGTGTGTCCGAATCAAGTTAGCACCTCTTTTTTTAGAAGTCACCCTCTGTTAAGATGAATTAAGTTAAACTAGTAGATCCTTTATATATCACTGTTAGACCAACAATGTGGTCGCAAGTGTGTAAAACTCTCAGATGTTCATCTCTCTCCAGCCTGACACTTGTTTTGTCTTTGCTGTCTTTCCTTTTGAGAAATCATTTACTACTTGGATGTTTGCCTAAAAAAGACTGATTCCACATTCTTATCTACAGGATAAATATGTGGCTGTTGTGACACCAAGCTTAATGTAGAAATACTGGAACAGTTTGTTTACTTTGTATAAGCACCAAACGGAAAAGGAAGATATAAATGACTGCTTTCTTGTGTAAAAGAAAGAAAAACAAGTTGCTAATGATGAACCCGACTGGCCCTTTTCTAACTATTTAGTGTCTTTTTCTTTGGTGTAAACAATGATCCAATACTGATGTCACATATTGGTCTAATCATGACTGTAAACTTTAGGTCAACTATGCAGTTAAACGGATTCCATCCGTTCACGGGCCATACCCACTCGTTCCAGTGCAGGGTCAAGGGAAGACTGGAATTAACAGGCGAGAGGCAGGGTATACACAGGTCATCAGTCTATTGCTTTTTTATAACCCTATTACTCTTATCTAACTACTGTCCTAACAATGAATGAATGCTCTGTTCATACGTCTGTTCATGTGTCAAGTTTTGGTGTTCTGTCATGTTTTTGGCCAGTTTTCTGCATGCTCTGTTGGTGCGTTCCAGTTGTCCTCGGAAAATTGATGGGTTCATTTGAATTATTTTACATTTATTTTATGAATTTCGGCTTCAAGTGCGGTATAATCGTACAAACATTAACTGTCTTCCACAGGACGAGAAATGTCGTGACTGAAAGCATTATTTTAAAGTAGCTCTTTGTGCTCCGAAAGAGCAACAACACTCGCAGCTTTGCTGGAGGCATCCATTTTTTCCGGGTTTGTGCAACTGGAATGTGATTAACCTCGGAATGACGTCACCAACCAACTTCCACTCGGAATTCCAAGACAACTGGAACGCACCATGTCTTGAGAACATTGTTAAGTTATGATCACTTGCTTTTAGGCTTTCCACCGATCGGATCGGCTTGATCGGATCGGCCGATTTTTCGCATATTTTTAATTTTTTCTGATCGGCCCTGAAATTTTCATCCACCGATCCGATCAATGACGTCATTGTCATTGTGAAACTGCTCCCGTTGCAGCTGCGTGTGATCTGTTGCAGCTGCACTGTGACACT
>JAVQJG010177209.1:0-28323 GCA_036024015.1 Craterocephalus amniculus
TCTATCTGTCTATCTATCTGTCTATCTATCTATCTATCTACGCATTGGCACAGTGTGTGGGACCATTGTATGTTTGTTTTTGTTTTGTTTTGTTTTTCTCCCAAGTACAGTTTCCAAGATAATTTAATTATTTATCTGTATTACATTGTATTAATACTTTTCTTTAAGAAATAGAACCTCAGAGCTGATAGTTTCACAATCAAAGAGCACTTTTCTTCATAGTTGAAAGCAGCGTGTTCAGGACTTTTTATCTATATACAGTAAATGCTCACTAAAAGCAGTCGCACTGTAACAAATGTATCTATATTGTAATTTCCCTGATTTAATGCAAACAAGCATTTTTCCATACATCATGATTACATGAATCATGACGCAAGTACAAAAGTGATTCAACATGTGAAATCAACATAATGCAATTCAAGAGTCAAAGACTGCTGACAAGTCACAAAACAGATTGTTGATATATATTCTATAGTGAAGCTTTATACCTCATGTGCTCCAGATGACTTTATTTGGCACACTATCTGTACAGTTTGCCAATTTGCAGCACACATCTGTAGTGCATTTAATAGATAAATCGGTTATAATTAAGTAATTAGTTAATTAATTTAATATGGCCACACTGTCTTCCTCCAAGCATGTCATTTTTTTCTATAGTATGTTCCTTTACATTTAAAAGCCCAATTTAAAAAATGTGAATATAGTTGATAGATAGTTAAAATGTATGAATTAATATTTTGCTTCGAATATAACATAGAAAATGTTGGATAAATGTTGAAAGTGAGACATACTGTAATGGTAAAATGATCAGTTCTTTCCAGTTCGATGCAGAAACGTGTATGACAACAGTTGAAACAGGCAAAATAAAGTTGGAAAGTGACAAAATGTTAAACTATGATATCTTTGTATATTCCATCATCTACAGAACATAGAATCATCTACATATTCAGGGAATCTGAAGTCATGAAGAATAACGACTGACGTCTGTGATATTTGGGCCCTTAGGTGCCATTCTAATAAAAAATACATTATCCTCTCACAGAAATAACTGCATGGACTCAGAAAAGCTTATAGAAATCATTACCTGCACAGTTTGTTGTTCAATCCACACATTCATCTTAAAACCCTGTCTACTCTGTGGCAAGTGGTAAACTGCTTATCCCTTTTAATAAATCAAAATTTGAAGTTCTTTTTTGGACACTGCAGAGCAGCATATGCCCCCATCCAGACATCTCTTTCAGGAAGGGCCTTGTATGTTTCAGGGAAACATACTTTATTAAAACAACATGGCATGGACTGGTCTGCTTGTAATTCAGACGGTTCATCAACCAAAAACTTTTGAAGTAACATGATACAAAAATGATGACAAAGAAGACCCAGGATGGTTGAGCAGCTAGAATCCTACGTCAGACAAAAATGGAATAACAATAATCTCCCAGTGATCTTACATCTGATCCTCAATCTATAAACATATACAGTACTATTGTGTGGTTAGCTTTACATATATAAAAATGAAAATTTATTCAGACATGCTGCTGTCATCAAGTTCAAAGTTGGCTACTCTGTTTCATAACATGGTAAAATGTCTAACTTTCCACAGTAGATAAGTTTTCTGTTCTTTTTCACATCCTTATATTCTAGTAGCACTTTCATTTTACACAATATAACAATTATTCTTTTTTTATTGGGCTTGTACTTACATGGAGAAGCAACTCATAGTGGGTCAAGTCACTGTGTCTGCATCATTTTTTATGGTAGGCCATATATTAATTTGTTAAATGTGATGCAAGATGACTAATTAGACTTAAGTTTGTTTTTTCTACTCCTGAAGACCAATACTGAAGGACTGGTCGACTAGTCTTAAAGGGCAAAACGCATACAAAATTGAAAACAATTCAATCTATAAAATCAAATGATCACAATGTGTACAACAAACACAAGATTGGCTTGCTGAATGCAGCTTGGGAACTAGCATCAGCATCATTCTTCCCCCATAGTTTAACATCAATTGTTAATTTCAACTGAAAACAGCATTTGATTTGGAAACTATTGTACTTTCTTTCTAGTTTGTTTGCATATAAGTATCAGAAGATTGGGCATTGTGTTCACTGGCCCATGGCTGTGCCAACAAGTGCCTGATGATGTGCATTATTGAAACTGGTTTCATTACCTAGTATTTATGGTGCCACCTATCAAACAAAGTAACATTTAATTGACAAGATGGTATTAGAGCACATTCCCATTTCCTTAATCTCTGCAGTGAGGGGTTATGCACCGCAGCGTTACTGTAATGTCCCTCTCTATGTTGTGGTCGATAAGCTGTTCTTGCTGACACAGTACGCTTAAGTCCTTCACTGACATTTTCAGTAACCTGAGGAAGATTTTCTCTTCGTTTGTATTGATGCACTTCCCATAGATCTAAATGTAGAGATCATTGTAGGAATTTTTCTTACTGAAACTTTAGCCATTTTAGTTTGGAAGACTTAGACTCTGCCTCAACAACAAACCATCTTCAGAAATCATGTCGATGTTTAGTTCTTGCCATTTCAAAACTAAAAGCTGATACACTTTAAAAGTACGATGGGGTGTTTGTACCACAAGGTTCACCAGCATGGAAGAACCTGTATTTGCTGTTTCTCAAGTCAGTTATTCAGGATTTTCCTTTAATATGTTACCCATCTGCATATGCAAAAAAAGGAAAAAAAAAAAAGCTGTTGTAGTTTGTGGTGGTGGGTGGATTGTAAGAGCCAAAGTTTACTTGTTATTTCAAATAATGCTGTAAATTCAACTTACTTCAGTAACATTCATAGAATGGCGCCAAAGCAACTCTGAAGGGTCACAAGATAGCATTTTAAGCTACAAGCAAAAATGAAATGCCTCTTACTTTGGAATTTCAAATGTTGAATCGAACTGAAAGTGCCAGTAGGTGATAAAACTGGCAGTCAGAAGAAAAAAAAGTATCCATCCACCACCACGATATACACCAAAAGCAACAAACAATCTTTTTTTGTGTGCTAATCTTAACTTGTTTCCAACACAGGACCTCGATGGCTGTGTCATCTTTCTCACAACTCTCCTGCTTTTAATAGGTGTACCCGTCTATTTCCATGTCTCATAACGTGTTGCTGCATGTGTAATCACAGCTATGACAGTTAATTCATATTAATCTCTTTTTTTCCCTTGCACCCCTTTCATTCTCTCTTCCAACGCTTAAAATAGAAGTGGAGCAAAAAGGTAAATAACAGACACGATCCAAACCCTAGCTCCTTGTTTTGTGGCATCTGGTTGTAAATTACCTATTTTCCCATGGTGGTCTCTACAAACACAATGCAGACGTTTCCTTCAAAACACCCCAAATGTAATGTTAACGGCCAGCGTAGTGCTACAAGGGAAGTGAGGCTGGCCATAAAAAAGACAGCACACAAGCAGCCAAAAGATGTAAATGGGGATGTATTGGCTGCAGTCCATAGGGACATCCTCTTCTCATTCTCCCTGGGTGCTTTTGCTACTCAGCAGAATCTCATATTGCCTGGCTTCCAAACCCTATCTCATAGCATGCCATGGTAACAGTGTTTCTTGGCCCTCTTTTCAAGCTATTGCTTTCTGCTGTTCCTTTTCTCTCCAAGTCCCCCCGACTCTCACTCTTCTACCCATTATTATCATCTGACCACTTGCCTCTCTTTTCTCTGTTGATTCTTATGCCTCTTATACCTCAGAGCAACAACCAAAACACCTCAAGAGACTTTTACTTAAAGTATGCTACAATTTTAATGTTTGTGACATTTGCACCACTTTGTAATGATAGATCTCTCAGGTATATAATGTAGAGAAGTTGGTGTAACCGAGACACATCTAAGTACACACATTTCGCAGACTCTGCTGACTCCTGCTCTCTCATAACCTTTCCTGTCTGTTGCCAAGTGACTTTAGTTTGCTGCATTTTTTTGTTTACAGGACCAATTGTTTTGTTATTTTGTTTTTTTTGTTAAGTTTTGTTTCTGTTCTGTTTCCCCTCCTGTGTGCTCTTTTCAACAGTACATGTCAATGAGGCCAATCTTTTTGTTTCAGACTACTTCATATTTTTAAATAGTGTGTTTAATAACTTTTTCTAAATGATTTATTTTTCCTTTCTATGCACAATTCCAAAATCTTTATACTGCTTGTAAATATTGGCTGTAGATGTTAGTTGTGTTTTGGCCACTCTTTTATATGTATTTGTATTCATTCCTATTGGGCGTCCTGTAAAACACAATGAAGACTCTATTGATTTTTATTGATACTACATTTTTACGATTCACATTTTAACCTTTGTCTGTTTCTCATTCTACTCTTCTCCCATTACTAGTTTTTCTTTGTCCTGGGACTCTGAAAGCTGTTGGTGACCCTTCCTTTCTATTTGAAGCGGAGCAACAAGCTGGTGCCTGGTGCAAAGACCCACTGCAAGCTGGTGACAAAATTTACTTCATGCCCTGGACTCCTTATAGGACAGACACTCTAATTGAGTATTCCTCCCTGGATGACTTCCAAAATGCCCGGCAAACCATCACCTACAAGCTGCCTCACCGGGTGGATGGGACTGGATTTGTAGTGTATGATGGGGCCGTATTTTTCAACAAGGAGCGCACGCGCAACATTGTGAAGTTTGACCTGCGGACTCGAATCAAAAGTGGCGAGGCCATCATCAATAACGCCAACTACCATGACACGTCGCCCTACAAGTGGGGAGGGAAAACGGACATTGACCTGGCGGTGGATGAGAACGGGCTGTGGGTGATCTACGCCACAGAGCAGAACAATGGCATGATGGTAATCAGCCAGTTAAACCCCTACACGCTACGATTCGAGGCTACCTGGGAAACGACCTATGACAAGCGCTCAGCCTCCAATGCCTTCATGGTTTGTGGAGTACTGTATGTGGTCCGCTCGACATATGAAGATAATGAAAGTGAGGTCAGCAAGAGCTTGATTGATTACATTTATAATACCAAACAGAACCGTGGGGAATACGTTGACATCCACTTTCCCAACCAATACCAGTACATCGCAGCTGTGGATTATAATCCGCGAGATAACCAGCTCTATGTATGGAATAACTTTTACATCCTGAGATACAACCTGGAGTTTGGCCCCCCTGATCCAGCACATGGTAAGAACCCATCGTCCATGCATTTTTTCTTCTGCCGACAACAATGTTAAACTTCAGTGCTGAGATGGTGATTTTATTTGCTGTCAAGTATACGCTTTGATTTTCCCTCGGCATACCCCATCTAGGTGTCAGGTGTCACAACTGACTGATTTTTAATTTAGAATCTAATATGTGCTAGATATGTTATGGGAAGCTTTGGAGTGCAGGAAAGTATCTTGGGGAGTGAAGTGAGCAGGCTCTGTAGTAAACAACACCTTGAAGCCAGTTACCATATCATGAGGGATCAGTATCTTGGGGATTTGGGGAGGTTTACCATCCCAGCGTTCCCTGTGTCCCTAGTGCTAATGCTCCGGGGACCACTGCTAGCATGTCCCTTTATTCAGACTGAGGGAGACAGGAAGAAAGAGATTTTTTTTTCAACTGTGGAAACATACATGTCTGGACAGGTGCAAAGTCTGGCCTGGGGCAAGGTTAGATGATCCTCCCAGTGATGCTGAAATTTCAAATCTCCATTGGCTATTAAAAAGAGGAAAAAACATTTCACACTCTAAAACTGGAGTGTTAGGTTCAAGGTTCTTCTTAAGCGGGAGATGCTAGACACAAGGGAGAAGGATCAATCATCCAGGGTCACATCAGTGCGAGTGTTTTTAATTTAGCTGTCAGGAGCTGAGCAGAAACTAGCCAAGGCCTGCGATAGCCCTTGCACTGAGAATATAATAACAGTAATTATCTTAATCCCCTCCACACCCTGAGTCCTAAGTCCACGTAATACTGAACGCAGTCAGTGATGAGCCAAAGAGGTCAAGCAACTTTTCCTCAGATTATCCAAGAGCTCAATATTTATTAATGTGAAAGCTCGCACACTTTGGTATTGATAGAAGACGGGCTGGGGCTGGTAAATTGGGTTCAGCCAGTGGAACACCATCAGGCTAGCCTCACTGTGACAAAGGATGGGATCCAGGTTTTAAAGCAGAGGTAATATGCAGAGGGTTCGCTGCAACAATCACATTCATTATTATTCTACAACTGAGTGTTTGAAGTCCGTCCACTGCAAATACGACTGATACCGAGGTAGTTTATGAATTGAGTGTTTGCATTTTAAGAGTAAATTTAAATCAGGTGAAGAGCGCACAAAGTCAAAATTCTAATCATATCCAATACTAAATTTCATACATTCAGATAAAGAAACTGAAAATCCGGGGCCTCTGCAGACAGATGCTCCAAAAGTGGTCATAATGTAACTTTTTTTCTCACATCGAGTTTTCACATGACATTTTGTTCACTTTAAGCTGATTGCAAAGGTGATAAGAAACAGTCCTCACTTTTAGTTGATATGGATTTTAGCTGTGTACAAACTGGCTGTGTGCTGTATTGATTTGTTCATTTGTTGAATGGACACTGATCACAGACAGCAGAATCCGATTTTTAACGGATATTTCCTGAAATAGCTCTGCAGTCGAGTTATTTGAGTTCAACAAGCCGGAGTGCACAGGCAATATTCCACACAGTCAGACCTCCCAAGAATCTAAAGAAGCCCACTTCAGTTTTCCTTGAATGTTTGGAAACACACACTACCTGGCATACTGTATTAGCTCCTCGGGGTACACATTTTTATTTTAATGTCAGCAAGAACACTGCTCTCTCGTCTTGACAAATGAGACATGAGTCTGGCCCGGCTGCTGACTAATGTATGTTGAATTGAAGTCGATGAGAGCAAGGGAGAATGGTCCGGGATGATCATCAGGATGTCAATAAACTTGTCCTCCCACACGGCTGATGTTGACACATAAATGATGGCACTTTTTTCTGCCTGTCACAGGACGCCCTCTCTTTGATATCTTGAAGCTTGTGTCTTTTCCTGCTTCAGTAAGCAATAAAACAAGCTATCAGAATGCTTTTGTGGTAAAACTTGACTGCAGTTTGTGCAAACAGAACAAATGGAAAGCCGAGTATGAAAAGAGCATTTCAGCATTGCTCATACTCAAATGATCTCAAGCACACGTGAAGGTTTAGCTCACCCACACATGCAGAAAGTACTAAGAGTACAACAGAGCATAGCAAATGGACTTCTTAAACATCACCAACCCTCACCATACAAACAGAATGATGCGAGGCTTTCGGGGGTAAATGTTACAGAGAAGCAAGGGCTCCGTTGATTGTCTCTTCTTATTCAGAAGAGATAAAAGAAGAATCTGCACGTTTTCAATTTTTATTTCTTCATATTTCCTTTCAAGGGAATATAAACACATGCAGAGAAAATGAGTCAGTGGTACAGTTATTGAACGAGAGGCCGATGCTGTATGCATTTACAAATATACCCTGCAACACATACTTTCTTTTCCCTGTATTTCTCAAGCGGACAAACATTCCAATGTCTTGATTCGCCTCGTCACGGAACGTAAAACATCAAAGTGATGCTAAAACCCTGCGCGACAGACAGTTGGGTTCTTGTCAACTTCAATAACGTTGCTTATGTAGAGACAAGCTCATCTCTTGTAGGATTATGAGAGAGTGAATAGGGTCACATCCAACATGCCACTCCTCTTGAAGTGGGCATTAAATGGGTCAGTAAGTCCCTGTCTTGGCTTTGACCAGCAGTCCCATAATCCACTCATTTAACCACAGCTCTTTGCATGTTTTCCATCTGGCATATAGGAGCTCATAAAAAGACGTTCTTTTGTTGCACCATGTACTGCATGTGAGATGTTTAAATTGATTAGCTATTAATTAGCTAAACCCAGAGAGAACTTCATAGACGCCCATTTTTGTAGACGAGCTTTGATATGGATTCTAGAACCACTTTAATAAGCACTATCAAAAGCATTTTAATAAAAAGTGTGCACAAAAAGGCGGATGTTCTCCCACTGGACACATTTGAGCCTTGGAAACCTTTAATTCATCCCCTGTTGCAAAACAACTTCATGAAAATATATTTACATTTAGTTTCAAACTTTGCTGCACCCTTAAACAGCGTAAATGCAAGTGGGGTTTGTCAGAAAGAAAATGACCCAGTTTGTTAGAAATTATAAGGTGCAATTCTCCGACGCGACTTTCCAATTAGCTTACAAAACTCTGCATGTGGTCAAAGTGTTACTTCACAGTTTATGTGATACAGAAGTGCTTTACAATGCAAAACTGTTCAGCTGTTAAAAATGCGTGTGTCTTGTATACATTAGTAGTCACCCCTAGAGACTTTTCCTCTCACAGTCTGATGAATATACAGCTCTTTAATAAGCACCACAATGATTCATCCTCATCTTCTGCGGCACTTACAAGCAGGTCAACTTGTGCATGGCAACATTTAGGCCTGAAATATGGGATCTGAAAAGGAGAGATGGATGTTTTCAAAGGAAGAAGCAACCACCTGTTGAAAATGGTACCTTTTATGAAAGCACCTTTTCTAGTGGTCAGCAGGGTCTATTTCTTTTGGCTTAAAAATGCCATCTGTGGGGAAAATAATGGAAAAATTCCCCTTCTTTTCATTTGATTTATAACCTCGGCAAACATGTTTCTAATGGGCTTATAGTCTCAGTGGTCATGATGTTTATTTAGTAAATTATGGTCACATTAGAGCAAACAGCAGATAATAATTAGTGTATGCTTTAGTGAAATGCAATGGTTATCTTTGATTTACAACTGACTTTTGTATCAGTAGTGTTCCACACTCAGTCAGCTACACATTTTGTTTAAAAAAATAAAAGAATAAAAAGACGTCAAAATGGAAAATTTATGACTTAATCTCAAAAGATGTTGATGTCATCATACCAGCTGCTTTAACAAAGCCAATAGATTTACCTCTCAATCGACTCTCTTTTCATTACACAAAGGCAACATTAATTTTTTTTTACCAAAAGGCCCTCCTTTTTTTTCTATACCCATGATCTGCCTCCCTTCCCTGCAAACCTAGATATATTTGCATTTACGTTCAAGTTTGTCTCCTCACATAAGCGTCTGTTTGACTTTTCTCCTGAATATGGCTCAAGCCCAGGCCAGACTGCCCACGTTATGTCTAGTGGAAGCAGTGCACACTAAATGACTGGATTTAAGTAAATCCTGAGCGCTGCCTCCTGGGAAACGGCAAACACACAACGCACACAACAAAAAAGATGCACATCACGCACATGAAAATCAGGGATCACACTGCTTACTTATGACTTTCAGAAATAATGTTTCGAGTGCTGGAACAGCTTTATCACTGACATAGATTTTGCTTCTTTTTTTAAAAAATAAACGGAAAATAGAGTCTTTATGCAGGTGAATTGATTTCCTCCTATTTGTAATTGCTTACATTTTGAATCTGACCCAGATGACTAAATAACTTTAAAGCCCAGCCAGATTGGAACAAACATTTGAGAGGCATGTAGGTAACATGGATTATGCAATTTTATTCGGTATATTTACTATGTGAGGTGCCCACAAATGTCCAAATTTCTCCCCACTTCTCCTGTGGTCTAAACTGTATCCTGCGTAAAATAGAAGGAAATTTTACTCACTAAGGACACATAGGATGTAAGACTACTATAATAGCCGGCTTCTATTGGTTATTCCTCCCATGTAGCTTTTTAACCTCCATTGGCAGTGATTCTGTCTCCATCATGACCCCATTGGTCTGATTCATAGCTACATATAGTGGTGAATTTGTTGCTGAAACCTATTCAGCATGGGTTTAAGCGGTCACTTGTTGTCTCTGAATTCTGATCTTGATCTTTGGTGTTTCTCCTGTGTAAGAAATTGCAGCCATTTGCTGTTTCTACATAAGAGGGCATTTCACCTCATGTACCCAAAAACACTTTAACATAATATTTTTTCACAATCCAGTGCGGCTAGTTATCACCTTTGTTTGAATGTCTCAACCGCTGAAGTTAAACTGCTTCACGAAGCATATAGCCAGATAACAACCACTGACAACTCGCAAGCATGTGGGCAACAGCAAACCTGGGGTTATGATTTAGAGCGTCGCAAAGACGTGTTTTACATAAAAAAAGAGAAAAAAGGAGGTGGGGGAAGGGAGTGATTATGGTTACACTGAGTCCTATAGCCCGGGGGATCCACAGTCTCTTGTTTGATTACAGTCAGACAGTGAAACAAGGCGTATTAAGAGAATTATTACTCAGACATCACAATGGTCCCCCACCACTGCCTGACACACACCTTTGAGGAGATTTATTTCACACAGTCTGATTATTGTGTCTCTGGGAGTCTGGATTTCTCTAATCTAAAGTTTCCATGAGTTTTTTTACACAGCCGCGTTCACGTGTGCATGTGTGTTCGTGCATTTGCAGCCCCGCAGACGTGTGTCTGTGCCAAAGTCAGAGGGACCACCATTCTGCGTGCACAGCATACACCTCGGTTTCCTAGACACGCTTAGAGTTGACGCTTGAAATTTGAAGCACGTACAAAACAGAAAGATGCCCAAAAAAGCCAGCAGTCTGGTATTTGTTTCATGTACTTTGGTGTCATTTTGTAAGTAGCCTTGTGTATGACTGTGTACATGTGTTTGTACATGTGAGTGCATGTGCACTGGCTGGCTCTGTCCATATGAATCGATGCCATTCCATTGTGGGAGAGAGAAATATTGGAGACAGCAGTAAATAACATAATCCTGCTATTAGGTTTTGTTCCCCGAGACATGGATGTGTACTGAGCACACTTCACAAGAACATGACTCATGGGAAATTATATGAATTTTCACTCAGCTTTCTTTATATTTACTGTTGACACACAAGCAATCACACGCTGCGTTCCCTCCCACCGCTACAAGCGCAACATAGAGTGTAAGATGTGTAATCCGATTTCTTTTGTGTGCTATTGTTTGTAGTGTTAGATATTGAAATGCATCGCAAACATGTTATAAGTCTTCACATTATTTCATACTCATGAGGAGCTGGTGTCACATGAACTTAGATGCAAAGCTGCTCCCAGAAACGACTGCTATGCATACAACAAAAGATATTTTATCAGAATTATCAGAGAATTATTTATATTGATTGTTCAACATTTCAGCATCTTATTTCCCTTGCTTTGTGTCAAAAACCTTAAAAATGGAATTGTATTTACTCATTTAATGTCTTTTACTACAGTCCCCTAAAACTCTTGCAAAGGCCAAACACCTTTTGAAGGTAGAAACAGACCTTGAATTGTTTGAGAATCCATTGGTCCATCAACTTTTACTATTCCTACTCCATTAAGATGTGATTACCACTGAGGGCCCACATTTCGGTCTACAAAAGACACAAATTTTACCTAAGCACAAAGAAATTCCCCCACAGAGATGTGAACAAAGAGGTAAACCTCCTTTGAAAGCTCACCTCACATCATCGTGTGATTATTCCTTGGCAGAGCAGAGGATGGAGGCCGTTGAAATGATTCTTTTTAACTTTTTATGCGGCAAATTATCTGAGACAAAACCCTAAATGTGTGTTCCCTTACCATTTCCTCCTCCATCACAAGATAAACAGCACCTGGTAATGTGTGTGAAACATTACCCTGATGAACAACCATGCGGTGTACACTGAAAGTGAAGCCATTAAACATAATATAACAGACACACGCGCTGTCGGTTTCCATTTGTCACTCCGACATGAATACTCAATCCTTGTAAAGTCTCATCTAGGCTCCACGCGAGCAAGAGTGTGTGTTCTGGGGTTCTCACTGTACATTTATATATTGTAGTCTGACAACGTGTGACAAAATGCACTCATCTCCTCAAGTCAGCGTCTGCCACCTATGTCAGACCTGTAACCCCCGTAGTATTAACAACAATATGTTGGCATTGAATCACACAAAGAGGTTATGAATAAGTCTGTCCTGTCGATTGGCAGCGCTTTTGAGACGATCGGTCCATGCTCTCACTCTCTGTGACAGCTAATTGAAGCTTCCCCTTGGGCTGAGTGCAGCAGAGATGTAATAATCAAGGATCCTGTCCTGGTTTTTTTTTTTTTTGCTGCATAGCCCAAATGCAGAACTTGCTTCTTTTGTCATAACCAAAGGAATATTATACAGAGAAAGGAATTCAGCGATGTCAGACTTGTGTCACCATAGTGAAAAAGGCGGGATTTGTTGTTTTGATGTTTTGTCCATGTTAGGAATCAGAAAAGAAGCATAGCAGAGGCTGCTGCAGCACTCCCAACAGATCAATACCCATCTCTCACAGCCTATACCTATACGTTTATCCACTTAGACATCTCTCTGAAGGAGTGACTACCTGAGAGGAGTGTCCATTTGAATACTTATGGGCTAATTCCTCCCACTTTCATTGGATTAAATTAAACCAAGCTTTGGCATAAAGGTAATAAGATTATTGTGTCGCTGGCAGGATTACCGGCTGACATGCCGAGTACACAAGAACAGCAGTGGTCAGAGAGGCGGCATTGTTTATGCACAAATCTCACCGGGAAGTATAGCCCACGTTCACATTAGCCTCTTTTTCACACAGGAAAGAGGATTACTTTGCATCATAAACATGACATGAAACCCCCCAACAGGATTATTTTAGACCCATTATATAATGTGTTCTCCTCATAATATCCCTCATTAATGAAGCTCTTTAAAGTACAGCTCTATTCCAGGGTAGCGCGGACCCAGACCAGGCATTTTTACTAATGCCAGGACAGTTTTATTTTGGTCGCGCAAACAAATAGTTTGCAGTGGGGCGATTATTCTTCGGCAGGACGCTTCAGGAGAGCAAAACCCATTAGCCTTATCCTCAAAATAATCCACTCTTACCTTAATTGTCTTTCTAGTTATACTAGTGGTAGCAGATGCAACAAAAAAACCTAAAACCTTTAAAGGATTAAACTGTATATTGACATTAAACTCAACATCCCAACATGTCATTACAACCAGCCCGGTTGACTAAGAGTGTAGATAAGATACAGCTGATACAGTTGTTAGCTGACATGCTAAAGGAATGTGCTTGAATTACAGCAGATGCCTCTTTGATTTATTGGCTGGGGTTGTGAGACTTTCTTTATCTTAAATCATGCTGCCAAACAGTGATTCATTTTCATTTTATTTCTGTCTGGATACAAAACCTCTCACCCATGGAGACACAGATCTTATCTTTCATACTTTGGAAATGAGAAACCCTTTAAAGGGCCTCACCATTTCTTGGGAGTCTACTGGATGTTTGCCAGGCAACTCTGACCCAGATACTCACAAGGAAACATTGCTAACGCTTTATAGGTGTTATTGACGTACATTCATCGTCATGAGATGGTGCAAAAAAAAAAAAAAGCGTCTAGAAGTTTGCAAAGTAATTTTTTTTTTTTTTGGTGACTTTTGCTATCTCCTCTGCGAAACTTGTTAGTGGCAGTTATAGAAATAAAAGGGTATCCGTGCAGAGTAAAGACAGCCATTTCTCCCAGCCCAGCTAAATGCTCACGATGAAAGGACACTAAGCGCAGGTTGTCTCTCAATTACTTTGACAGGCCAGTCGAGAATTTCACTGCGTTGAGTAAAAGGATGCAGGTCGGGAGGGAGGGACAGGAGCAGAGGAGGCTGAGGTGAAACCAGCCAGCCAAATCTGCCTTCAGCTCAGTGTCAAAATAACCAGTCAGCTGTGTACACCATCATGTCACCTGCTTGTGTTTGTGTGTGGAGGTGTGTGTGTAGTTCTCTAGCCCCCAACAGGAGGAAATACACAGAGTCATCTCCTCTGGTCAATAGAGCCTAATTCGCCACAGGTAGCAAGCAGCCTCAAAGGCGATTTCCCTTCAGCTCAACTGTGCTGAAGCCTTTCATCCACACCGTGGGGCCAACGGTGATAGTAGCAGTTGTGTGTGTGTGTAGGGGAGGGTTTGAGTTTGCTATCAGCCAGACCCATTATCCAATGGAAGCAACAGATATGGAGGTGTTGTCGCCTGGGGTCTGTCTGCCTCTCCTTCAATCCAACAGAAAACAGAAACCATCCACGCACTCCTCGGCTCAGCCCCCATTGTTTCTGAATTTTCCTGTCATCAGCCGCCGTGTGTGCCTGTGTTTCCCACCTCCTTCTCACTCTGCTCCCTTTGTCCTCCGTCTACCTCTGAAATCCCCCCCCCCATCATCCTCTTTCTGTCACACTCTCCTCTATGTTTTCACCACTGGTTGTACTGCTAAGAACTGCTGCGCTCAACTCGAGCACTGTACCAGCACCTCTTCACATTCCCTGCATGCTCTACAGACAGCCTAATGGAGGAAATCAAAGTACTCAAATGCAATTAGATTCAGTCTGCACATCGCATTCCAATCAGAGTTCCTCAGATTGATGTGGCTTATCCTTTTAAACTCACCCAGCAAAAGGGAAAAAAATTAGTTTAGTTTTTTTTTAGCATTGGTTGATGTGAGATTTTATTTTTTTTGTTTTTTTTTATCAGAAAGTTAGTGTTTATCAACATTTCATCTATGAAACTCTGTCATGTTTGATGTTTTTATGAAATGTAATTACAGTATTACTCACACACTCCTCTGGTGTATCTCGTGAAAAATGTCCTCATAGGTTTTTCCTTAGTGGCTCATGTTAAATGTAAGGAGAGCACTATTTTCTCCTTTCCCCAAGACTGAGACATATTGTTTTTGCCCAGGGCATTGCATGAGTTACTGCACACCTGCTTTATCAGAGTATGAGTTGTTGGGAGAAACAACTGTAAAATGAATGTTCTGGCACCATGGCCATACATACTAGTCTGTGTTGCTTCAGTGAAATTTAATCAGCCATGTCACAGAATCTCTCAGGCAAGAATGATTGCCAGACACAAGGATGTTACTGTAATTATTGTCTTGTTCGCCTCAGACTGAGTGCATTGGATAAACTATAGTCAAAGGGAAAGGATATACGCTTGTTGCACAAAGCACTTAGCAGCGATTCACATGACAGGACCCTTGGATATATAAGAATTACAATGTAGAACAGAAGAAGAAGAAAATTGTTAAGGGTTAGTGATACGGGACATCTTGCCACCTGAGGGTCAAAGCAGTGGTGGGAGATATATATCAAAAATTTACTGATACTGATATTTACAACGATCACCAATATCATTTTTGCTCATATCGATTTATTTGATATTTTAAGAAAATGAAAATTCAATGGAGCAGCCCAGTCAGTGCTTAATGGTCCCAGTATGAATTAATTCACATGAGATATTTTTTTAAAATCTGATTCCCAGCATATTCGGAACAGAGAATGGCAAAATGGACCCGTACATCAGTCTGATATTACATCGGTGGCAAAAAACATTGTGTACCATAGTGCTGTTATTGTCCGTTTATCGTTATCGAGATGAAATGCAATATATCGTGATATCGTGATATTGATTTGAGGCCATATCGCCCAGCCCTAGTTCAAAGTATTTTAAGGAAATACTACGTATCCTCCACAGCAATGAGCTGACCTCACCATGAAACCACAGGCCAAAATGCCAGACGTTTGTTGTTTTCTCGCATTGTGTCAGCGCTCCAGCCAATTGTAACGCCTCTTCACCCTTCCTGTCTTCCACAGCACCACCTCTGTCGGAGGTCACCGCATCCACTCAGCCTCCGAGAACGACCACCACCACCACCACCACCACAGTGCACTGGGGTGTGGCCAACACGACCACCACCACAGGGCTGAAGGAGGGCAGGGGAGCGCCCAAGCCGCCGCCTGTAATTCCACAGACTACCTCTCCTCCGCCACTGGAGTCCTTCCCTTTACCTGAGCGCTTCTGCAAGGCCACTGAGAAGAGAGACATAACGTGGCCTCAGACCCAGAGGGGCATGCTGGTGGAGCGACCTTGTCCCAAGGGAACTCGAGGTAAATAGGGCTCCCTTTCACCTCAGCGCCCTCTGAAGCCAGTGTGACCCAATATATCCCAAGAAGACATCCACACATTTGTTAGATCTGTTAGATTCTCACATGCCGGGATATTTTTTATCTCCAAAGAACACAAGTGCCAGAGAATCAATGAGGGCGATTTATTTAGGGTTTAGCTATGTCATTCTGTGTCAAAACTTGATTAGGCGGTGTGTAACGGCTGCATCGGGGAGTGAGAAGGCTCACTTGCCCCCCCCCCTGAGGCACGCATTCCTCTTTTGATTGTGTGTGAAATCGTGCTCAGACTTCATCAAACACAGAGCTGAAATTGCTGCCACTTTGTAGCAAAAGCAGGCACAAGGTGTCGCAAATATTGAAAACAGAAAACAATTTGACCAAAATAAAAACCGGTGATTGGTGTTTGGAGTCAACTGGTTTCAACAATTTCAGTGTAAATTTCACTCTGACTAGACAAACAGAATTAAACGATTGGATAGTGTCCAACCTGTCACTTCTACAGGTGCCATGCTTTGACTTTTATATGTTACATGAATTATAATTTACAGGACTGTGTTGCTTGTGTTCAGTTTTCCGTTGATCTTATTTTTGTCCCTTCTTGTCCTGTGAATGACTTCATGGGAGAAAAAAATGAATAAATATCATCTGATTTGATTTGATTGAACTTGACTTCTTTCTGTGTTTTTCCTGCCAGGCACAGCCTCTTATTTATGTGTTCTTTCCACCGGGGACTGGCACCCAAAGGGCCCTGATCTCAGCAACTGTACCTCCCACTGGGTCAACCAAGTGGCCCAGAAGGTTTGTATGAGCTCTGCATTATTGTTCTTCTTCTCAGTGGAAAGTGCGGATGAAAAACAAGAAAATGGTGGTTTGAATAGTGGAAGTTTGCACTTTAAAAGTGTTTAAACTCTTTATTCAGTGACAGATGGCAATAAATCTATGTCTGCAATACCAGTATTACACCCTGTTTTAATAAGTAGCATTTCAAGCACTCGCTCAAGTGTGACTCAGTGCTGGAAATATAGCTGCACTGAACCCTCCAAGTCTGTCTTGTTCTGTTCTTGTCAACATTATTCACTCTCCGCTCCTGCAGATCCGCAGCGGTGAAAATGCAGCTAACTTGGCCAATGAGTTAGCCAAGCACACTAAAGGCCCAATTTTTGCCGGGGACGTCAGCTCCTCAGTGCGCCTGATGGAGCAGCTGGTCGACATCCTGGATGCTCAGCTCCAAGAGCTCAGGCCCAGCGAGAAGGACTCTGCAGGAAGGAGTTTCAATAAGGTAACCACAGCCACCACATTTTACTGTCATATATTGACAAAAAACATTACATCAGTCTTTTCAGTATACTTTTCTTACAGAGTCACTCTGCAGTGAGATTTAAGATTACTAATATTTAATCGGTGAGGACATAGCTTTATTAGTTAGGTTTGCAGTTATCTGGGCATCATGACTGTATTTCTACATGCATTTTTATAATTACAAAATGGCTGTGCTCATTAACCTGTGATGTGTCATGTGAGTATGAAAATAAAATACATCATGCCATGAGTATCAGCACAGCCCCTTTTTGAAGTAGGCCTTTTTTAATAAACAGATCAGTGGCACAAGGTGATGAGGAGTGGCTGCTGCACGTGTTTATTAGATAGTTTGTTCATCCAGCACTCGGGCCTTTTTTTTCTTCATAAACCCTTGAACGTGTGCAAATGACCTGTCTCTATTTTTTTTTATCTGTTCTTCTTCTTTTCTAATAAAAAAGCTTCAAAAGCGAGAAAGGACATGCAGGGCATACATGAAGGTACTGAAGCAATGCTTCTGTCCTCTGTGCTTGCTGCTGTCCCCTCTGTTCCTGCACTACTCTATGTGCCCCAGCCCAAGTTGAGCAGCATGTACCTTATGCACTGTCATGTACTCCTTCCTCCCCGTGCTTCCTGCTTTTCTGAGTGTCTGCTTGACATGGCCACAGTTTCACTCAAAGTGCTCTCTCTAAGAAAAAGTGCGGTCGTCTTCGATCAGTGAGCTGGATTCTTTTGGTTGGGTGTGTCTCTGTGTCGTTCTCCTTTCGTCACAGCTATGATTTGAATTTGATTTGTCATTTGAATGTCATTTTTTATGTCTATTGTGTCTTCTTAAGAGAGCCAACTTGAATGCATAACATCACATCCCAGGTTCTCACATCCTTGTCTTTGTCCTTAAATTGTAGGATTTACTGATTCACAGCAATATTTTAGTTTTTTCTCCAAGAATTAAGTACTTGCGACTCATTTAAACCTCTTTTCTATCAGGGGCCATCACCTGACCTTTCACTGCATGTTGTTTAATAAGACCGCTGGTTTTAGGTCATTTTTTAAGTAATCTGTAGCTGTAGGTGTAACTGCAGGTAAATGTTCAGGTCAAACTTTTTTGACTATCATAAGCTAATGTTTAGATATCGGTGTTTGGGATCATATCCATCTAGTATTAGGAAGGAAGATTTAGTGTCATTGCAGTTAGCCACAACCTGTCCTCCACCTGTGTTCAATACAACACGCCCACCTCCCCAAAACTGAATCCAAATCTCTCCTTTGGGAAGGTATTAAAATGGATCATCCTAATTAGCCAGTCCACAGACACACACTCATAAATGAAGGAGGAAAGTAGAAAAAAAAAATCATTTCCATAGCAATAACAGCCCCCACCCCAACCCCTTCCCCATGTTCAATCATTCCTTTAGTTCCTATTGTCACAACATGCAGATTTGAATTCAGAGACGGAGACACTTTTAGACAGGTTGTATTGATGTAAATCGCAGCATTCAGTGGACTAATGACAGCATGAGGGGATGCGGGATAGTGATTGTTGAGTCAGCGTTATCTGACATCTGCCAAACTTGACACAACATTGCATTAGCTGCCCCCCCACCACCGATTACTTGATAAGGCACATTGATTTTATTGTTTCCTGAACTTACCTTCCATCGTCTGGACCCTTCTCCCAATTTATCTGTTGTTTCCTTAAGTGTTGAGATTTTTTAAGGCTAGAAAATATTAGCAGCCAAGGTAGTTTTAACACGGAGATACTGGTCATATTTCCATGATCTCTTAAGAGCCTTTCGCAGGGTGACTTCATTGTACAGTCGCACACTGAGCTCTGCAATTAGAGAATTTTTAATCGAGGACGGCTTTTGATACTTTCATCAGCCCATCTCTTATTATCCTGGTAAGAGACAGCCCTGATATGCTCAGTGCTCTGCAACCCAAACTGTTTGCCTTGCTGCAATGTCCTTGAGAGTGAATTCTCATCATCAGTAATGCTCCTGTTCAACTCTCGCAGCACGTCTTCCTTCATTGTTTTAACAGAATGATGTCTTCTCGATTCCGTAAATGACTGTGATCAAAATGTTCTTGCCATGTGCATAGTTTAAAAATGAATCAATCAATAAACGTCCGTCTTTATTTCAATTCTTCAGGACGTGATGCTTCAGCACAGCACTTCATTCATTCCAGTGTGTGCATGTCGCTGCTTACTGTGTGCTTGCAAGTAACTTCGTTTTTTAGTTGTTGTTTTTTTTTCCATTCCTCAGTTATTCAGATATATTTTCTTTTTTTGTTGTCTTTATCGTCTGGTTTGATACAGGCCATTGTGGACACAGTAGACAACCTTCTGCGACCAGAGGCCCTAAAGTCCTGGCAGGATATGAACAGCACTGAGCAAACCCACGCAGCAACCATGCTACTGGACACTCTGGAGGAAGGGGCCTTTGTCCTCGCCGACAACCTCATGGAGCCGGCCATTGTCAAAGTTCCCGCAGATAACATTAGTAAGTAAAACAGAGAATGAAGTGAGTAAATGCCGACTTTCATGATCTACACAAGCTCAGATTATTAGATTTTATGCAGTTCATTGAAAGCGACACTGCTTTGATAGGAAAACAAGGCTGACTCATAAAAAAGGACTTTGTTCTCCTAAGAAGTACTTAAACCCCGAGGGAATAGAAAGAAAACAGCGCATATTAGGTTTAAAGAGTCGCTTACTGACAAAGTGATAAATACCAGACAATTAAATAGGCTGGATTCTCTGATTGTGCATGCTTGCTTTATAAATGTGTACATCTAGACCTTATAACTTCATACATTAATGTGAACATTAGCCTGCTGTGGAGTCTCCTCTTTCTTTCCTCATTTTCCCTTTCCCCCCCTCTGCACTTTTACTGCGAGCCTCGCTAGGACAAAACAAACACTTTGTGATTGACATTTTTATTGTATACTTCACTTTGGCTATGATTTGGTGTTCGCATGACACATTCATGCATCCTTTACACACTGGAACAGTCAGGGAAGAATTGTCAAGAGGAAAGCTCTGGCATAAATACTCCCCACTCCTTTTATTTGCCTTTTGAATCAGAACCTAAAAATCTTTAATGACCGATACTCTCTCTCTCTCTTTTTTTTCCCTGACAGTCCTGGATGTGTATGTACTCAGCACAGATGGCCAGGTCCAGGACTTCAAATTTCCTCAGTCCAGCAAGAGTGGGATCTCGATCCAGTTGTCGGCCAATACTGTCAAGCTGAACAGTCGGAACGGTAGGTTACAGAAAAGAGAGGACGGCAAGTCAAATGATTTTTGAACAAATCTGAAATTATTATGTAACTTGTTCCAAATACTAAATTCTTGAAAATGTAAGAAGACTGTGTTTGGTTCTGTGATATCAACCAGAGACATAAGTAGCTACTAATGAAATCTTTTTTTTTATATATGTCTTACTTATCCTAATCCGCTTCATGCTACTCATTTGTTAAATATTTCTAATTCAATGACCTAACTAAATTAAAGTGTTTTAATTCTTTTAATGATTTTAAGTCTAAGTTTTTTGTCAGGTGTGTTGGAGGAGGGAAACGGCAGAAACATTGATGAGCAGAGTTTGGCATCTGTGGTCTAAAGCATGTAAATGTCCTATTTTATTCTCCTACTCTGACGAAAACTCTCACCCCACAGGAGTTGCCAAACTGGTTTTTGTGCTTTACAAAAACCTCAGCCAGTTCCTCAGCACAGAGAACGCCACCATCAAGATGGCCAATGAGGCTTATGGCCGCAACGTGTCAGTGGCCGTCAATTCTGACATCATCGCCGCCTCGATCAACAAAGAGTCCAGCCGCGTGTTCATTAATGAGCCAGTGATTTTCACCCTGGAGCACATTGATGTGAGTCTCGCTGCAAGAATGAATGGAGGGGTCATATTAAAAAACACCAGGAGGGAACAGCCGGAGCAGACAGGGATCTGCAATTTTAATTGTAAATGTCTGACTCGGTCAGTTGGCAGTTTATTTAAGTCATTGAACATCAAATTAAAGGAGTCTTTAGAACCTAAGTGAATTCTTAATGAAAACTAATTCTTTAATCAACATTGGAATATAAATGATACCCATTTTCTTTTATAGTGAGGGAAATTAACTCCTAGATTAGCCCTACAATCTAGGATGAAATTACTGGAGCACCAATTATCTTTCGTCTTTTAAAGTTGTCAGTAGAGTTCCCTGAGGGCCATGCGTGACTCCATTCTTTATCAGAGAAATTGTGCAATTCCAAAGACATGCCGTCAAACAATTATGCTTCTCTGTTATTAAGGCTTCATATATTCAACCATGCTTCGGTAAATTTGGCAAGCACATGCCAAATGAGATACAACATATGAATTGCTTCATAAGAGCTGTGAAGTGAGAAATCCTCATCCATATCAGTGCAGAAAAATACTTTGTACGAGTAGGGGGTAAATGGCCTCTGTGTTCTACATGTGCTTCAATTTCAGGAAGTCAATTATTTGGACACTTAACCATATCTCTTGTTATCTGCAGATGGAGCACTACTTCAACTCCAATTGCTCCTTCTGGAATTACTCTGAGAGAAGTATGACGGGCTACTGGTCCACCCAAGGCTGCAAGCTCCTGGACTCCAATAAAACACACACCACCTGCTCATGCAGCCATCTTACCAACTTTGCCATCCTCATGGCACACCGTGAGATCTCGGTATGCCACAGCTTTTTTTTTTTTTTTTTTCCCGTCAAACTCGACAGTATTATCTAAGATGTGTGTTGGGATCAGGAATGTCATTTCTGGGTTTAGATATTGTGATCGCAGTGAGGGTAACCGTATTTCACCATACTGCTTAACCAAAGTCAAATGAACCTGTGCCCTGCATGTAAAAACTACAAAAAAAAATTGGGAAAAAGATGGAAAGTAACTTTTTAGATGCAGATGGGACACTGGAGATTTTGAAAAGATAAAATCTCATTTTACATTTGTCTATAAAGTATTGACCTGATAGACAAAAGAATTAATCAGAGCGAAATACAGCAAATTTTGTATCAAAGAAATGTGCTTTTACAACCATTTTATTCCATTTTGTGCCCCGTCATAAATAACTTGGGACCTCTTTGGAGTTTTTTGCATGCAGATGAAAACCTTTATGTTCTTCAATATTTTGGTCTCATTGGCGAAATGCATAAATTAGAGATGTTTTTTCTTTGGAGTTGCTGTGTTTCCCCAGTGAGTTCGAAATGTGTTTACTTTACTAATGTTTTATTAAATCTAGATGGAGCATGAAAACTAATAGCAAAATTCTATGTAATCGCGCATAACATAAATACTTCCATCATTCTGCTTAGTGCCTCAAGACAACAAAAATGCTCTAGCTTTTCTCTCCTCCCAGATAAACTTTTTAAGATCGAGTTGATCTTTTGCTCGTTTTCTAGGGCAACATCAGAGACCATCACGAACTGCTTCTGACTGTCATCACTCGCGTTGGCATTGTGGTGTCCCTCGTCTGCCTCACCATCTGCATCTTCACCTTCTGCTTCTTCCGGGGCCTGCAGAGCGATCGCAATACCATCCACAAGAACCTGTGCATCAATCTCTTTATCGCAGAGTTGATATTCCTAATTGGTATCGATATGACAGAACCAAGGGTAAGCTGGACTGACCTTACCCTATTGATTTGGTTTTTATTCATTCCTTTTCACTTTATTTCCTCTCATTCCTCAAAACAAAAAGAGTCTTTCAGGGCTAAATCGATGAGACTTTAAGCATTGTTTTTTTTTTCCAACCTTCCCTGCCTGTCTCTGACATGACATGACTGGGACTGCACCATTAATACAGATTACCAGGGAGGCATGTCTCACATTTGACAAGCCTCTTTTTTCCCTCTTTCACTTAAAGCAGCTGTTGCCACGGCTGAGCCCGCATACTTTCTACTCTTATTTCTTTATTTATTTTCAAATGTTTTCCATTCAATTTCAAGAAACACAAAAACACAGCGTACAGCTGGGAATCCGAGCTTCCAGGGCTGAGCTGCAGGTTGAAATCTACTTACTCAAACCTCACAATATGCATGACATTTTAATTTCTGCTGCGCCGCTCGAAAAAAAAGTAAGCCTGCGCACAGTCAGAGCCCCTGTGGTGAATGAATATTCATTAATCCTTTTCATCAGTTTCACTTATATAGATTCTGCTGAATGAGAGAAGCGGAGACGGAGAATGTCATCTTTTTGATGAGTTTTAATAAAATACGGAGGCATTTGATATACAGTTTTCAATAAAGAAACCACAACAGATATACTGCTAGCCATGTTTAAATCATTGTTATTCTAAAAGTTCATCTAATAATATATATTTTTTGTTTTATTATTATTCATTGAAAACTAATTGTAATATTTGCTCTCCATCAACGTTCTCGTCTCAGATTGGATGCGCCATCATTGCGGGGATACTCCACTTCTTCTTCTTGGCTTCCTTTTCCTGGATGTGTCTTGAGGGAGTCCAGCTCTATCTCATGCTCGTGGAAGTCTTTGAGAGCGAATACTCACGGAAAAAGTACTACTATGTGTCCGGCTACCTCTTCCCCGCCATTGTGGTGGCCGTCTCTGCAGCCATCGACTATGGAAGCTACGGGACCAAGAAAGCGTAAGAGCAGAGCGGATACAGCGAACACACCACGGTGCAGGCTTACCTGCTGTGACTGTGTGGAGTAGATTTTGAAATTAAATCAGCTCATCTTTGCAAGCAACCTTATGTGCGTCCCCTGGAGACTACACCAAAACATTTGAGCTCCCTTTGCCAGGGATGGGCAGCTGTTCAATTTTTCATGTCATTTGAAAGTGGCTGACAGACCCAACACTGTGGTTTCACTGGAGGGTGCAGCAACATTAATGCACGTCTGCTCAAAGACCCTCCTGTGACCTCTTGTTTGTAAATGCTTTCTTAAAGAAAAGAGCACAGTGCGGAAGCCTTTTACAGAGATTGATGGCCATATCACAGCTAAGACCTGGCTGCCTTCCCTCTGTCTTGTACACATGTATTCGTGTTCAACATGAAAAATCGCTCTAGGTTAAATATTGATGTAAAAAAAAAAAAATCCACACATTAAATATCCTCAGCTCAAGTGACCAAAAAAGTTGTTTTCCTGTTATTGCTCCCTGTTATTGCTCCCTAAAGCTTAAGTCTCTTGTTTCTTAATCATAGGTGCTGGCTAAGTGTGGACAATCATTTCATATGGAGCTTTATTGGACCTGTCACCTTCATCATCATGGTAAGCCGATAGATTTTTGCTTTGAATACTGAGACGAACAGCATGCAGAAGGACTGAGCGAAGGATGAAGGAGATGCGGGAGGAGGATAAAGGAAGTGAGACGTTTGGACTGCAGCAAAAAGTCAGCAGGACTTTTTTTTTTTTTTATCCCTGCTCTCCTCGGTGATGACAGGTTAATTCTGCGCCAAAGACAGATTTCAAGGCACCCGACGATTCTTTGTGGCTTCCTTCACCTGACAAGGATCAGGACTTGATAGTGTACTCTGACATTGCATTTGTGCAACTTTCTAAAGTGACATTACCTAATGGCCTTCAGTTGATACTTTATATGACAAAGAGATATGATATATATATATATATTTATTAAAATCTGTTATTTTGCAGCAGATTGGAAACGTTAGAGTTTAATACTCCTTTTATCCTCCCCTGCATCACCTTCATTGGGTGTTTGTTTGCTATTAGCAAATGGTAGATGGTAGTGTGAGAGAGAAGAAAAGCAAATGCGTCTCTGTTTGGTCAAGGACCGTCAAAGGTGAAGGACATATAGCATATCATATTGACATATGTTCCATTGAGGCATGCAATTATTTACTGGTCATGACATTATTATCTCCCGCTCCATCTCAGAGGCCTCAGAAGAATGAGACCTCAGGGAGTCTGACTCCCTTCCAGAAGGAAAAAAAGGAAATAGCTTGCGTTATCCCTCACATATATCCTCTCGGCCTACCGCGCCGTTTCGCTTTGCCCTTCTGCACACCAAAGGACAAGTAAACTGTGCAAACTTGTCTCGCTTTCCGTCTTGGAAGGTTGGGTAGTATTTGTTCAGCACCATGTTCATTATACAATCTAATGGCTAGTGTGCTATCTACAGACACGGTGACCTATGTTGAACATCAAGCTGACACTGAAAATATACTAGAGAGAAAGGGGCAGCCGTGTCAAATTCCAGCGAGTGTCTATGCATTATTGGCAGACTGCTAGGAGCTTTCACAGCAGAGCTACAGTAGTGCTCTTTGTGTGCGGTGGCAGAATAAATAAAAGACGAGTCCGCTCGCTGGACTGCATTTCACAGTTTCCTCAAAGAGAAACACTGCCTCTCAATGATGCATTTAAACATGGATGAGGAAGCGCACAGAAGACCTGAAGAAGGTTTACGTCGACTTGAAATGTCTCAGAGTAAATGCTGAAATGCCTCTTTTTTTCTGTTTTCATTGCTTTTCTTTCTTTTTTTTCCCTCCCAGCACCCGCTTTGAACGTGTGAGCTTATAATTGAAGAAAACCTAACATTGTATCAAAGCAAACATACAGTTCTCCCTGCCTCAGCAAATGCTCCGTCAGCCACACAGGAATGTGTTTCCTCTTCCTAAATTGGGCTCTCATTGTTTTGCAATGGAGTGTTGTTCTCATAATCATTTGCATGAAAAATGTGTCTGCGATGGAAATGATGATCTGGATCCCAGTGGCGATGACCGGAGAGATATAATCTTGACCCTTTGAGGAGCTAATATATCGCTGCTGTGCTAATGTGTGGCAGCAATGAGGCTGTGTGGCGCCGGTTTGAGCTTCGCATGCCGGCCCTCTGGTTCTATGCAACAATTGTCTCACAAAGACAAAGCATTGTGGAAAGGGACATCTCCTGGGAGCTCACAGGAGCAAGGCTTGTCTGCATCATCCATGACCCTGGTTTCTCTACAAATTGGCTTTGTCCTTCCTTATCAGTGAGCTAGAAGGGTAGAAGAGACACATTAGAAAAGAAAAAAGGAGAAAAATAGTTAAGCTTTGGCGTATGCGTGGATCCCCTCATGTAAGCAAAATTATGAGTGCCAAGAAATGCTGGCTTTAACCGAGGGTGGTCATGTTTTTCCCATTCATCCTGTTGGAAAGGGTCCTGAACACTGACTGAACTGCGAAGCACAGAGTAGGCATTTAGATCCGTGTTCTTAGGCAGAGGTCGCTTGTCTCTGGGCACAGGAGGTATTAGCTCCATGAAAGGGGGAACATGGAAGTAATGAGTGGTGGAGGGAGCCATTAGTATGCTTGAGATAGCTTCAACACAAGGCCTCTTGGATCATGACACGTCGCGAGCAGTTCTTGTCATCTGGACAGCTCCATCTGCACCTTTAATATTTTATCCCCGGCAGTTCATTTGGAGTTCAGTGTGTACACACACAGTCCACTTCAGGAAAAGCTTTCTCCTCAGTCCCAGTGAGGCGAGGTGCTTCTGCATGGCTTGCAGTGATGATTCAGAGACAGAGTGAAGGATAGAGGCAAGGCAGCCTAGCTCCAGCAAGAGGGATCCCCCGGGAAGGGCTGCGAAAGCATGTCGGTGGGGGTGGGAACATGTGCCATGCTGCTAGGTTACTTTAAAGTACTGTGTCCCTCTCCTCTGTCTCATTGGATCCATGTCAGCACTCCATGTGTGAAAGGCTTTTTTCTTTTTTTTTCTCCAAAAGTCCTTGCCCACCTATCCCTCTCTCACCCCCACTCTATGACTCATGCAAGCAGATGACAGAAGTAAAAGCTGATAGCCGCGAAAACAGAACATAGTTTTAGTGCCGTCTATGATATAAAAGAGGGTTCGCGATTTTTCTCCCTACCTCGCTCGCTTTCTTTCCTTTTTTTTTTTTCTTTTCCTGCAGTTGTCCCTTTCTTTTAGAGCCCAGCTCATTGTGTGCAGCTCCATGAGTTGATTGCATGTAGAGGGGGGTGATGTATTGATCACAGGCAGTCTTTTGATAGCAGTGTGCGCCCGAACACCAAGAAATTTCTACTGAAGGGTGAATGGCTGTGGTCTGAGTCCAGCTCACAAAGGTCCTTCGTATTGGCAATTTGTCTCCATTTTTCTTTCTGGCTTTCTAAAAATATCATTGTGGCACTCTAATGCACCATTTGTGTAGCTCCCCTGGAAAAATAAATAAAGAACGCTGTTTCTGTCTTTGCAAATGTGTTTATTTGTGCGCTACGTTTTCTGCTGCATTGTTGTATTTGTGTGATCTTTAGACATGCTCTATTGGAGGCATACATCTCAATTCTTCTTCCTCAGACATTCCTTGACATTATTTATACATGGGTAGCTTGCAGTACAAACACAGTTTGGTACATCTGCCGTGAGTGCCTGTACATGATGTGTGGAGGACTAGTTTGCTGCACAATAAATGTTTTTGAAGTGAATTATTTGGGGGGGCGCCTTGCTGGACCATTCAGCCTTTGTGTCTCTAAATCACAGTATTGATTTTTAGGGTACCAAATGAATGTGTTCAGAAATACAGCACATGGTATCCTTGTCTGAACCCGATATTTGCCGCCCCCTCCCTTAAGATTTAATACGGTAAAACAACCACGCTGCCTCTCCCTTTCCCTCTTCCTGTTTCACTCTTTTTATCAGGGCACATGAGAGAATCAAACAAAATATACCTTGTTCCCTCAAGCCTTTTGTTGGTGGTTCTGCCTTATTATATTTCACTATATGCATAAAATGATATGCAGTTGTTTTGTACAACATAAGGCTCTCTTATTTCTGCTGCTACTTTTCATTCCCTTCTGACATAGCCAGACTGCTGCTATATGGCTGTTTCTTCCTTTTTCTCACAGTGATGGATTTTAATGCATTTCCATGCTCTTATTGATATAGAATGACACTAAATTTGGCGCCAGTCGGCCTGTCTGAGACTATCTGGAACGATAGATGTTTATTGGATTAGTGTGTGGACATGCAGAGTTGAAGGCTCTCTGCTTTTAATACGTATAGTCAAATTAACAGTTTTCTCTCTCTCTCTCTCTCTCTCTCTCTCTCTCTCTCTCTCTCTCTCTCTCTCTCTCTCTCTATCT
>JAVQJG010177224.1:0-22339 GCA_036024015.1 Craterocephalus amniculus
GTGTCAAAATGTGAAATATAGACAAAGAGAAAGACACAGCGAGAGAGAGAGAGAGAGAGAGAGAGAGAGAGAGAGAGAGAGAGAGAGAGAGAGATTTTCTTTGTTGAAATGTTAAAACAATCCTTAACTGCCATTTTGTATAGAATGATATGAAAAAATTTATGGCATAAATTAAGGCTGTAACAATACCTGTATCGGTATCGAAATCGTGATACTCAGAGCCTCAATCCTGTCTCGCGGTGTCAGGAAGCAGTATCGCGAGACTCTCCAAACACAGTTTACCGGACGTCACCATCTTTGATGTACTCGGCAAAATAAACGAAGCCGACACTGTAGTAAATCAAATGTCTTCATTGCAAATGGTAACTTATAGTCGTGTTTTTGGCTGTACCACCCAGTCAGACAGCAAGAAACACATGGAGTATTATTAAAATTCATGGGGACAATGCCATAAGTTGTCAGATTAATCGAGGCGCTTGTGGTTAGCGTTAGCAGCAAAGCTAAAGTCTGGACCTCCAAATTTGTGGGTTATGTTTGTTATTTGAATAAAACGTTTTTCAAATTTTAAAGAATTTGTTTTGTGTATCGAATCGTGGGTCAAAAATCATGATAGGAATCGAATTATGAGTTGGAGTGTTGACACAGCCCTAGCATGAATACTTTTGGTCTTTCTAGACAATCCTTGAACTTAGTCTAACACTGCAAGATTACAACTAACATTAAAAAAGACTTCTAAATCTAAAAGAAAAACATATTCCATTATGATACTGAAATCTATCCACATATGTTGAATCTAAAGTCAAAGTGTTCATAATGGTGCCATATAACCAGCAATCATCAAAAGGTGTATTAGCAGAAAAGCTATATCTGATCTGCTGTGAGGAACAAAATATCCTGAGAGGAATGGCTATGTACGTGGACGTGGACAAGCTCTGTAAAGTGTGGATAAAACTGCTTGGCAGTCCAGAAGAAGAGAAAACATTAATTATAAGAGATATGATGAAGTTAGACTTATTTAAATGACAGTTCAAGGCTAAATCTCACTTTCCTTTGCCTTTAAAGAGTGTGAAGGCATAGGGCCATGTTTTCAGACCTATGAATCGAGACACCCCTCTTTCTGTCTAACCTCCAGTTGGATGGTAGGCACGTGGCTTGCTGTTTACATGACCCTCACGTCACAGCACTCACAATACAACAGAAAAAAGAGCCATCCCTTCCTGCCTTATACCCCCGGAAATAAAAATAACAATTATCATTATAATACTGTCCCCCAATTAAAAATGATTAACACTTCATAAAATCTTCACGACAAGGTAGATGTTACCCATGATGGCAAAATGCGCCATCTGATCACTCTACGCATGTTTTGAAAATAAAAGTAGAGATGTTGTTATGTGCATAAAGGTTTTAACATTGTTATTTATAAAAAAGCAACTTTTTTGTACGAGTCTATTGGCACCATGTTTGTTTTCTGTGTGAAGCGTAAAATTCCTCCTACCCCTTTGCAATGAAGTCTGCATTGGAAAACCCTCTGTCCAAGAGAGAATCGAGACACACCTTCGTCTCTCACGATCGCCCAAAACCGAGGGGGAGGGCTAATGGGAGAATTGAGATTGGGTCCAAGTGTACAAATATCAGTGCATTATGAGTGGATTTTCTTTGCATTTTTTTGTATAAATTTGTTAAAAGACCTAATGACCAGCATGTCAATCAATCGTCCTTCATCTGAGGATGAAAATGCACCAAGTCAATCAAACCATTAAACTTTTTTAATCAATGAACAAAAACTACAAGACACTTTAAGTGACATGGACCCTGTTATTAATTATTTTAACCATGTGAGAAATGAGTGTATTTATTTTTTGTCAGGAATAGCAATTGGATGGAATTGGGAATACGGATCAAACACGTAAATAATCACATTGACAGCAGTCTCTATGCTAACTTGAAGATATGAAGGAATTTTTAAATCGGTTTAAGACCCCGTTCAAGATTATAGCCCTATCAGAAACATTGTTTAATAATGATCGGAATGTCTGACAACTGATAACTGAAAAGGAAAACTGATCAAATATCCTTGTAAGCTGTATCGATAGAGCACAAGAATCAGATTTTAATCTGTATGGAGAAGCTGTACACAACATCTTGTCAAAGGGATATCTTTGCTAGTGGACACTTTAATATAGACCTTGTGAAATCACTGTAATATAAACCTACTGATGAATTTTTCAATAAAATGACAGACAACATCACAACATGTTTGTCAAACACAATATGGTAAGTGGCATACTGATGAATATTAGTGACCACCATTTTTTTTCTTTCCAAAATAAATTATGGGATTGATGGGGGTAATCAGAAAAAATCATGTAAAACAACCATCTACTGTATAAGAGATTAAGTATGGACGATGCTATCAGTGCAGTAAAAGATGCTGCAAGATAGGGATGCTGTCTAAAACGACAAAGAAGTGGACAATGCATATAGCAAATTTATTTACATGTTTAAATCATTATATGATAAAAAAATTGTCCACTTATTATTAGTTAAAGTAATAGATATAGATAGACTTTTGCAGCAGAAAACTCTCGCTGCTGTCCTTTTCCCACGGTGGTTAAATGCGGAGGTTTGTGGTGCGACTGAGCAAATCCAATTTGGCAACTGACAGAACAAAGCAGCACTAGTGCTGGACCAGCGCCAGGATCACACAGAGAGAGAAAAATAGTATTTATTTATGTGTTCTATCAGCCTCACCTTGATCATTTATCTTGCTGCATTCCATTAACCTCAGCAGGAGCTTCAGCTTCATGTGTCCAGACTCACAGTTGCATGACAGCTGAAAAAATCATAGAGGATGCAGTCAGTGAAAGATGGCAGCATTGGGGGAAGAAAATTGTATATTGATGAGATTTTCATATTGTGTGTCTGTGAATGAATTTCAAGCAGCTTTTACTGTTGCTTTAAATTTCATCCTGTTCTTCTGCTTCATTCTCTTTCACTTAGTAAATGTCTGAAGTAAAGTCTGGCACTGTGTCAGAGCTTGATTGTTGAATGATGCATTGAAATGAGGCTTTGATGGTCATTTTTCTTATCTCCCTGCTCCGTTATGGGTTATTAAAGCACAGTGGTAGGCATTACATCTGACCTGTTGATCTGACATCTTCAGCTGAGTACAAGTTGTGATTAAAGTAGCTTCAATTCATCAGCAAAGCACCCTAATGTCTTCCTACAAAAGCTGTCGTTATTGTGTGCAAAGATGCCTAAAATTTGTTTAATGTGTGACTTCTGGCAGCTTTTGCCTTATACCATAATCTGAAAATCTTACGCTGAGTGGCACGCTGATTTATTTTCCAGCAAGCACAAGACTATAAATTTGCTGCATATGACATTACTGCTCATTGAAGGCTGTCTGGGGAGAAATTATAATGCCTGATGGTGTCTGTGCATTAAGCCCCCTAGAGCAGATGCAGGACTAATGTTGAATTCGAAACACAATCAAATATCTTGCTCCAAAGCCCAGCGGGAGACGAGGCTGCTAAAAAGGTACAGAGGAGAGTTCTGGAAATGTTCTGAAAGGGAAAAGAAAAATCAATTAAATGGGGATTTTAGGTTATTTTTCAAGCTGTGCTAATGATCATTACATACCAGTGAGAAATCTCTCACAGAAGAGAGTAAAATATGTCTTGTGGAAAAGGAATTCTATTTATATGTTCGAGAGCTTGAAGCAATACCTTTTCATGTAAAATTAACACAAATATGTCAATTAAAACCTTTATCAAGGCATACTGTATATGTTTAGCTGCAATAAACCGTGTCCAATTAGGTTTGTCTTTTCTTTTACATTACACTACACTTTCCATTACACTAGAAATTACCAATAATAATATTAATGAGCAATATTAGTTTTTTAGTTAGGTCCTGAGTCCCAATTAATGTTAATAACCAAGCAGGACCACAGGAATAAACCAGTCACTTGCTAATGGCTGACCCCAGGGACCTGTTTATGCAGTTTTTCTAGCTCATTTTAGCAGCAGTGTCACTAAAGGCTAGAATAATAACATAGTTTCTGCATAATGAATGTTAGTAAGCTAAGTTTGGAAAAGGTCACAAATAGCAGACAAAATAAAACTAAAAACTTTTTATTTAATATACAGTGTGCAAATTAACATTTGGCAAGAGGTCATTAACACCTTTTTTAATCGGCTTCCTTTTCATAGCGAAAGCAAATAGTGGTTTACAGCTCTATAAAACATTTGACCTGGCCTTAAAGAAAGGATTTCCCTGTATTTTTAGGGGGTATTTCGCTTCTGAAAATATAATAAAAAGGGACAAAGAAAGTTCTACCAATTGTTAAGTTTTATGGAATAAATCATTGTTTGATCCTTACCAGTTCACAAAATAATGCAAATAAAATTGCAGCAACATCCTGTTAATCAGGTCCATCAGTCTGTTTTTCCACAATAATAAAAGGTCATTCACAAATGGAAAATACTGAAGACCATTAAGGTACTTTTATGTTATTTATGCAGAGCCTTTCGTACGTCTTCTGTGTCCTTTACGTGTATAATCTGGTCTGCGGATGTGTACTCTAACAGAGCAAACAGAGTATTACCACAGGACACCATGGGGGCAGCGTTGAGAAGTATGGTGATGTGCGACCCGGGAAAAGAACAAAGAAGATTTGTTTACAATGGCGGCACAGATTCACACCATCTACTGTGCTGCCTCCTTTTATGTATCTTTCTGAGAATGTTTGCATGATTACCATGTTGCTATTGTTGATTAGGGATGTAACGATTCTCTCACGCCACAATTCGATTTGATTCTTGATTTTAAGTTCTCGATTTCGATTTTTTACAATTTTTTTCCCCCAACACAGTTGATTTTAGTTATTTTATAGCCAAATGAATTGTCTATTCTTATATTTACCCTTTTATGCCTGGCTTAAAACTTTGACCTTCTATTGCCTGTTGTACTAACAAAACTAAACACTGAATAAATAATTATTATAGAAATGGAAATAATCACAAATCTTTTTATGAACAGAAGTTTTATTTGTTTTGAATATTTGCAAATGTCAAATATTTTGGGAATCGAGCATTCTGTCAATTTCTTTCCACAATTAATTGAATAATCGGATAAATCTCACTTTTGTGTTTTTTAAAAGCTGTATCAATACTATGTTATGCAACATAAAATTCATCCATTTTCTGTACCGCTTAATCCAATTGGATTGCGGGTGGGCTGGAGCGTATCCCAGTTATTAGCAGGCAAGAGGCAGGGTACACCCTGGACAGGTCACCAGTCTGTTGCAGAGACAGACAACCATTCACGCACACACTCACTCAGTGGGAGGAACAGTGGGAAGAAGCCGAAGTACCTGATCAAAATCCACACATACACAGGGAGAACATGAAACCCAAACCAGCCGTCCCCTCTGGCTCCAACTCAGCCCGGGGCTCAAACTAGTGACCTTCTTGCTGTGAGGCAGCGGTGCTAACCACCACACCAACATGCAGCAACATAGAATATCACTTAAATTCAACAAGCAATTGGCTGTTTTTCCCTAACAAAAATTTTATATTTAAACTCAACACATTAAATTCAAACCTTGTCCGTCTTTGGCTTACAGACTCCAAAACAAAGCCTATTTAAACCTTTCTGTAAAACATTCATGATGTATGTAGAAAAACTATGAAAGATAACTTCACAAACATAGGTTAGCCTGTTTGTTTTCAGATTTATGTCACAAATAAGAAAAAAAGGACGTTGCCCCCTGCATCAGACCATATAAAAAGAAAAAAAAAAGTATACGGGTACAAAAAATTTGGAAAAAGAATGAGGGAACGATTTGAGTATTACTAAAGAATTATAGATGATAAAAACAATCTACATGTAATGGATCTGTTCACAGCGGTTTAAAAAATATATATTTTATTTATTGTGTATAAACATTTCCGCATTAATCTGCACCTGCAGTAACTGATATGGGTTTGATGCTTTTGCAATGGTAAAGTGATGATTTCCTGGCTGATTCTGGACTGACAGAGTAATTTCCTTTTCTCTTCATCGATTGCCATCTAAACAAGTTTGAATCAATTTTAAAACCGATTTTCTGAGTATCTTTACATCCCTATTGTTAGTGCTATTGTCTGAAACTGATGTCGGACTTTGGAATAGAACTCTGAACACTGCCCTCTGTGGGATGTATTGACAAAAAACCATGCCTACATATGGGACATATGAAAGTATGAGTATGAGGACAGTGGCATTGGAAACAGATGTACCTACAGTATTTACACAGTACATACACTCACTGCAAACTGTTCAACTTGCTGTTTTCCATTACAACCATCCATACTCTTTGCCCCCCAAGATGGGGAAGGGGGGGGGGGATCAATAACCGGGAGAAAACGAGAGTTTACGTATTGGCATCAATAAGGAAACACTATTATATCGTTCTGTACCTCATCTGACAATCCAAATTGTACAAAATGTTGAAGTTTTTACATTTATACATTTATGACTCTCCACAACTTCTGTAGTGGTAATAACGCACGCTGTTTGTATTCAATTAGCTCACCACTAGATTGTAGTAATTGTAACATACTGGGGCTTTAAGAACAAAGGTTTAGGCTGTGCACTACCCTACCTTCCTAAAAACACATTTTTCTAAGAGGTCATAATGACTGTAACTGAAAATTTAAAATGTTAATGTTGATGCTATAGGCCATCTGTTCTCTCAAGTCTCTATCATGAACATCTTTGCACCAGTCTATATTTGTCTGCTATGACCTTACATTGAAAAAAAAAAACAGCACTTTTTGTTTTCTGTTTTCATTTCCCAAACCAAAATGAGAAATTAGGTAACAACCCGTTATCCATTTTCCCATTTCAGAACAAATATGGAAAAAAACAGATGATCACCTACATAAAAATTTTTTTACCCTTTCATCTGAGAGAATTCATAAGTTATCTCTGTTCCATGGAACACTGTTGATTACATGTCCAAAACTACACTGAACTTAAACAAAATGATAAATACACACAGAACAAAACAATTCATTACTTTACATCAGATTTGCAACAGAAAATGAAATATGGTTTGAGTGTTATTGATTTCTCTTTCTCTTAGTTTGCTTGTATCTGTATATAGCAAGCAGTTGAACTGATAGTTTATAGTTGGCCTATTTACCCGATCTCTAAATACTTACTGTTGTTAAATGCTCACTATTTAACATTAGTGATTACATTTTTATGACCATCAGTGTCAGAGCACTGATGTTGTTAGGTACGCGTCCTGCGTCCCTGACGCATTAAAATCTGAGAGGACGCAGCAAACTCACTATCCATGCGTCCCTCTCCTTAAAAAGTATATTAGTGCAGAACAACGAATGTTCGACATTGCAGTAACAAGTAAAATAAACTTTGTTGCCAGCAGATCCTCGTACGGACATCGCTATGCTAGGTTAGCCACTTCCAAAACAACTAGCCAGTCACTGCAGATTTCATTCCAACAATTTAAAAAAGGATCTTCATCTTAAGTAAACTCAAGTTTGTACTTCCTAATAATATGTTCTTTCGTATGGATGGTTTACTATGTAAGGGGTGTGGTATAATGAAATAAATAAAGTAGCGCTGTCAGTTAAACAGCAGATGCCTTCAGCACATGATAAAATTGTTCTCCACACGAAGCCGTGCGTCCTTTGCACGCTAAATATGAAATAGACATATTGTGTATAAAGTACCACGACCAACAGCAGTATCAGCAACAAACGGCGTGGCTGTAAAATCTCCATTGTATTACGTTTTAAAACTCAGCGGCTTTACTGCTGGAATTACGCGTCTGCTTCCATCTAGTTGGCATGGAAACACAACGCTCAGTCAGTGGAGCGACTGCCTGGCGCCCTGATAAAAAGCTGTGAAACGGAGCCGTACTAGTTGAAAAGTGAACATTGGAAACTTTTCACTGCTAGTGCGGTAACTTAAATATGTGTGAAAACACCCTTAAACTTGCGCTGTCAGACAGAATGCTTTGCAGCACTGCGACGCATTCAAGGTAGCTTGAAAATCACAACTCTCAGTATACCTCACATAAAGACAGCTGCAACATCAAACAACAACATAAAAAAAACATAACAAATCAGGATTTGTTATGTTTTCCAATCTATGTTGACTTCCTAACCGCTTATATTATCATTAGATCATGACAAACATCTTGCTAAAAGATATGATTAAATAAAATAGATAAAAATATAACATTTTTAAAAATAATGCGATTAATAATGCAATTGATATTCAAATCATGAGTTAACTCTAACCTTCATGCAGTTAATCGTGATCAAAAAAATTTAACGGCTGACATAAAGCATAACAACTAAAATAAAGCTTCCTCCTACTGTACCACCGTCAAAGAAGTTAAATTTTACAATTTAGGTAATAGAAGAATACAAGAAATGAAAATTAACATTTTTTTTTTAAGGACTCACTGAATTTCACAAGGACCCATTCATATTGCTACCAGTGGATCCCGGGGACTCACTTCATTGAAGACCCATCAACATCACTGCCAGAGCTGAAACTGTAAGTTTCAATTTAGATTCTGGCAGAGTCAGACAAGGTTAAAGTTATTGATTGAAATTATGTTAAATACAGCAACACTACAAAATTAGCCTTAATAGACCAATTTGCATTTTTAGGCTTTTCTAATTGCCACCTTCTTTATTGCAGTAATATTTTTTCATGACTTATGAGCTGGTTTGTTCTTTATTTTTCCTTCTATCACTGAAATATCTTAACTAAAAAGTTAAAGAAAAAAAGTTGATTTACTGTCAGTTATTTGATCAATATAAAATTTTAGGTTTGCTAATGTCAACAAATCTAAAAAAAAATCAATTTTTTTCATTTAAGATTAAACTGATCTCATAATAAAACCCGTTGAGATAAGGACAGAGCTTTATTATGCTGTAATACATAAAAGCATAGAATTGAAACAGAGAGTACTTTCTTTTACACAAGACTGTAAACGCATTTGACAATTCCCCGCATAGCTAATGCAGTGTAAACCTGTCAGGTACTGGCATGATAAAAGGAAAAAACACTAACACCACATGCATCACACTCCTGCTTAATTCCTGCTCAAACTAAAAGGGGGAAAAATATTATCAGTGTTGTTGTAAACACAAGTACAAATCCCCGTTGTTATGGCAGTCATGCTGAGAGACTTCTGATGTTTCGCAGTCATTTCCATTCCACAGCTTGCATTTGCATTTGTTTGATTTCTAGCAGCAGTTTGCAATGCCCCTTTGTGCAACAATACAGACACAAATAAATTAAGATCCGTCCTTCCTGGCAGATATTATTTATCTCCTTACTCAAGCTGTCTGAACTTCGACAACACAGTTTCAAGTTATTCATTGCTATTTCCATACTCGGCACCCACTGTTTTGACAGTAAGGACTACAGTCGGCTCCACGCCTATGCATGTTTTTGTATAATATCAGGCTTATATACCACTAATACTAATAAAGAACTTGCTTAGCCGTCTTTGATGTTTAGATGCTGGATGAATCATTGTAAAGTAATGCACGCCTATAGCTATAACCCCAATGCTAATCCTTTAGCTGAAAATCAATTTTTCACATTGGCTTCAGCTGCCCTCAGGAAGATGTATCACAAAACTAGTCAAACCAGCAAACAGAATCAAACAGACTGGAATCACACGGAGGAGAGTGAAATTCCGTGTGTATAATCAGTAACAAGCCGTTGCCAGAATGGGAATATGCAATTTCATTCTTGTCAGCCTCTTAAAAAGACAAACATTATGTAATTAGGATGATTAAGATGAGCACAGACTAAAGGCCAACAGTGTTAACATTGCTGGAGATAATAGGAGGATTAGGGGTGATTCACTTAGAGAAGCTAATGGGTTTTTTTTTTCTTAAATGGAAGACATGAATTCATTAGTGGATGTGATTGACAGCTTCAAATCAGCAAGTAAGAGGAAATCAATTGAGAAATTGACACCACAAGTCTGTTTGTCCGGCTGCAAATCCTGGAAAAAGTCATTAAACCATCTACATGATCAGGTACAAAAAGAAAAAAAGAAATAAAAAGAGGAGCACCTTTAGGAAAAGAGAGAGCAGATCTGCAGTGAGCAGATGAGCACTGACACAATCTGACCCACTTCTCTCTGATTTATGCTTTACGGTCCCTCAGCAGACACAGCTTTGTTGTGGGGGGTCATAAATCTCCCGCACCTCGAAGCCGATCAGCTGACCCTCCCAATCCTGGCAGCTGCCCCCCTTCCACGCAGTCCGGTCCGCCGGCTGCAGCCGAGCTCTCGACACAAAGCAGAAATCACCCGAGCCGCAAGCGCTGGTAGTTAATCACCGCCAGCAGACAAAAGCATGAAATAGAGCCAAGCGGGATGGGAAGGCGATTCATCGCTATCACTAAAGCGCTCAAATGGGGCAGGTGAGGCTTACCTGTTTGGTAACCTCTGCTCTGAGCACAGGGAGCGCTTCTGTCAAAGTGAAGTTCTCACTGTTTGAATTAAGCCAACAGCGAAGCAATGGTAGGGGGGGACTGAGCTAAAAGGACTTGACATCTCACTTAAATGGAGAATGTAAACATGACACAATGACACAGTTATATGTTTACGCCTGCAGCCATGTTTAAAAAGCCTAAATACTGGACTAATTACGAGGCACGCTAATTAGTGTCATGAGCAGACCACACACCTGGTGAGGTTCTGAGAAGTTGGGAAATCAAACACGCCGAGATCACAAGCAGCAACTCTACACAGCTGGTCAACCGCTGCAGCTGGGACAGCGCCATATGTCTGAAACGAGTTATTCTCCCTGGATCAGACGCGTTGACATCTCCTCGCTGACAGAAGCAAGACAGGAGACATAAAAAGGAAGGATGAAGGAGGAAAAGGATGGAGCACAAAGAGGGAATGAGAAAACCGTCTGAAAGTCCTCCACTGGGACAGCCTGGCTATAAACACAAAAGGAGCAGCAAACGGAGAGGACGAATCAAACTACGCCGCCTCACACAGCAACAACATCATGAAATAAAATCTAAACAATCACCTGCTTAAAAGAGGCGAGCAAATCTCTGTGCTCAGTGCTGCTTACGGTTTGTCCGCTGATTCTCTGCCCTCACTCACAATCCAAATGATTTCCATGACTTGTGCGGGAGCAAATAATTGGCTCTCAGAACAGTGGGAGAAACACTCATTGTAATAAAGTGAGTAGTTTGTTTTTTTGCCTTCTCACACCGGCACATGGATGGATGTTTCTCCTCCCCCACGTTTTTTAAAACTCTGGTTTGTTCACCAACTCGCTGAAAAGCAGCTCCACCTCCAAAGTGTGATCACTCTTTTTCTTTTATCCCCTGAAGCTTAGCTCTGATCACAAACGTAGCGCTAACAGCCTTCGCTAACTGCGCCTCCTCATTGGTTCTTTCTATCCAGGTTTCTTTCACTTTTCAGGTTTCCAAAGGAGCAATTCCCACTGTCTAACCCTTGCCCACCTTTCCCACTCTTGTTGTTTAAGTGTTTGGAGAACTAATTTCAGTCCGGGTCAAGGCAGTGGGACAGACTTCAATAATTGATGAATGAAAATGAAGGTTACAAAAAGCTGAATTAGACTTTTGTTCTTTTCTTTAACTAAGAGTAACTTCTGTCTTCATGGCTATGGTTGCATGATGTTGAATCACTCGGAATTAAAGTATCTTCTTTCAGATTTACATCTAAATAATAATTCCGAATTAAGTTGTACATTTTCTCAATTCTGCCTTAGATCTGGTAGTTGGAAAAGTTTCTGACTGGACACGGGGTCGAAGGGATGTACTTATGTCAACAGGAATAAAATATACTTCACTGATTCTGTTCTGTCAGACTTCAATATGGAAAAACCACATAATAACAATAATTTTCACCTCAATTTGATTCTATTTTGAAGCAGAAGCTGCTCTCATACAGCATATGACTTCACTTTTATGTGAATAGATTTGGTCGGAGTCCAACGCTTGCTTTGGGTGGCCAGCACTGTGACTACATGTAGTCCGCACAGTAGCGTCAAAAGAAACTGTGCAAGCATGAACCTACATCACTGCGAAGAATAAATTAGAGCAACACTGTGCCTACAATAGAGGGGGTTATGTCGACCGAAATACAGCGCGGTGGTCTGGAGTCATTTTTATGAGAAATACTAGATGTCATCACCCTCAAAATCGATAGAGGCTGCAGGCTATAAAAAATATTTGAAAAATGAAATTAAAAAGTAATTCTAAAAGAAACTGAAAAGAATAATAAAAACTAAAATGGAATGATTTATTTCTGTCTGTCATTCTTTCTGCATTCACACCACTGGAAATTACCTGCGCATAAAGTCATTAAAACATGCTGCTCTCTACAAGATGCGTGTTTGAGATATTGTATACATTGTACTAGCCATAATAGTACTCGAATAGTCATAACAAAGGATAATGGAAGTCAATAATGCTAATAAAAATGGAAGTTAATAAACGGCTATACAGCAGTACCGAAGTGCCAACTATCTAAGAAAGAATGTGAATGTGAGTGAAATATAGACTAAAGGAAAGTTCTATTTAAAAAAAAAGGAATAGAGGGATGGTTAAACTAGATTGCTAAACCACACCATTTTGCCATTTCTCTTTTTGTTTTTCCTCCTTCACACCAGGTGTTGAAGAAGGCATGAAGCAGCTTTGATCAGTGAGAGTAGGTGCAGTGAAGCCGACTTTACAGATGTGGACCCGAAGGCGACGGAGGCTTCCCGCTCGATTGTTTTACTCATTTATTTTTCATATAGGAGTTTTATTTCCTGGAAGATAAAGAAGAGTCAAGTTTTCCCGCAGCTTCATCTCTAAAATGCTTTACAAACATCAGACGATGCAATTAAGAGCGTCAACAACGGTTTCATTTATTTTGCACCAGTTCATCCCTTTGATAATTGGATGGATTTATCGCTTGCATAATACAGAAACCCACAAGTGTGTGCAGGTGTTAGCTGAGCCATCAAATTCTAATAGACTCCGGGAAACAGGGAGACCTTTATGAATAATTGCTTCCAATTGGTCCTCAGATGGAGGTTCCTGGATTCCCAATAAAATCAAAAGATGCGGCTGTCTGTGCTGGCATTAACTCCCTTACAGTTCTGCTGCAGTTCTTGCTAACAACCCTCAGTGAGTTATTAAACTCTGAAAACTCAAAATGACTAAAATACAAAGTTTAACAGTCAGCATTTATACAGAGTGCCTTGGGAAAACATTTGGAAGGCACAGTTGATGCACCTGCTACTGAAGCCGTTTATGGTCGTCAATTTATCTGTGGAACTTCGGGCGGCACAGGTGCTCAGACAGTCGGTCCAGGTCTGGAGATTACTGCTGGAGGAGTTTCTTTTTTTCAGAGGTCAGGAGCTCAGTTACAGAAAACTGGCAGTAAAGTCAGCGTCCTTTTCAGAACTTTTTGTTATGATATAATCATTTTAGATGAACTGACAAAAATGGGGGTTTTGATTTGAAAGTATGACAAATTTTACTTTTTGACAAGCTGGATTTTTGCACAAAAGTAAAAAAGGACAGAAATGTTTTAAACATTTTAAAATGTTATGTCACTTGTGTTTAATTTAATATAATCTGTTTGTAAATTCATTGTAAAACTATAAGACATGACCTGCACTAAATCAGACTTGATGCACTGCATTTTACGTGTGGCCTTAATATGAAACACTCTTATTACTTTTGCCAAGGTGCAGAGGATATGTTGTTGTCGGCATCTGTCTGTCTATCTGTCTGTTTTCAGAGAATGTCAGAAACAGGATAAAGAAACAAATCACTACATTTTGGGGGTGATCTGGAACACTGTCTGGATCCAGGAATTGTTTTAAAGATTCTTTAGCATAGGGAGCTAGGGAGCATTTTGCCATTACAACAGACAATACCCAGAATCAATGGCAAAAAATAAATTAATTAAAAATTACAAGTTGACATCTTGGTATGTTATAATATGCCATTGTGTGACCTGTATCATGTTGATAGAGGTCACGGGAGATGCAGAATATGGGGGGGACTGGTGAGCTGTTTGGCCTTTTGGGGTCTTTCACAAGTGACCTGTCGGAGGTCTGCACTCTCTGAATGCTTCAAGTTATTGTTATTTCAATTAAATTTCTTCATCCCCTCGGGATTCAATTACAGATAAGTTGGTCTAAAGATGTATATTAATGGATTACATCTTTTAAATTAAATGATCATGTTCATTGAAAAATAATTTGTAATTGAAAAAGATGGTGGCATGCGCAGGTGCAGCGGCTCTTAACTCTCAAGTCTGGTGATTATATTTGTTCATTTGCATTCATCTCAAATTTTGTTGTAAAACAATGATAATAAAAACTAATTCTGAATCTGGAAGCTGTTACCATGCTTATGCTGCAGAATAGCTACTTTTTCCATATCAATCAGTCCGTGTGAATAGGTGATTTCTAAAGTCATGCTGTTCAAAGCTCCATATTTTTAGTACCAGTGCCTCTATGACCAGTTCTGAGGTGGGTCATACATGGGGCGGCTGTAGCCCAGGAACAGGAGCAGCCGCATGCCAACTTGAAAGTTGCTGGATTGATTCCAAGCTTCCCCTGTGTACATGTCAAAGTGTTCTTGGACAAGACAACGAACCCCACGTTGCTTCCCGATGCGCCTGCCGGGGTATGTGGTCGATAGGTTAAAGCAATTAGTATATAACTATGGAAGCATTGTATGAGAGTCTGTATGTCATGAATGGGACATGATGTGTCAAAGCACTTTGAGTGGTCATTTGAATAGAAAAGCACAGAACAAGGACAGTCCATTTACCATTTAAATGTTATGCTGGGGGTATGTCATCTATATTTATATATACACATTCCATAGTTTAGGTTAAAACATAAAGAACCAAAATCTGTGCGGGTCTAAAATCAGCATCTAAATGTGAGAGCACATTCGTTCTTGGCCACTAATGATGGGAGTTCATATTATGCTAAACGAGCAACGAGGGAAGAGAGACAGAGAGAAAAAGGTCCATGGAGAGGAAGTTGAAGCCGGCAAAGCACACTTCATTAAATGTAAGATCATTCCACTTCAAAACACATGACGACTAAAGGCTGCTGTACGGGCAGTTTTATTCCCGTTATGGACAAAGGTGTTGGTAAGTGTATTTGACCCGTTTTAGCTCCTGTAAAATAGTACAGCAGTTCACCCTTTTTCCTGTCTGAAATGCTGCTTTATCAAAGTGCCTGACATTTCAAGATAGATACAAGAAAGCTTTTGGTGCTGGTTCCTGACCCATGAATTGCAGTGATGTTAACTGCTGGCAGTCTGTTTACATCTGAACAAGCGACTGGATCCTTGTCCGATGCCTTTGGAAAGCAATTTGTCCACTTCCTTGTTTTAATTCACGTTATTATTCATTTTATTTACTACACCGAACAATTTAAGTTCTGCAGCTAGATGGCTGGTACAACCACAAAGAATTTTTTTTTGCAGAAATTAATCTTTAACGTTTTAGGTCTCGCTTTTTGCTTCTTCTTTTTGGCATTTACTCACTGTTCAGAAAACATAAAGGTTCAATTTAAAAGATTAGCAATGACAGAGATACAAAATGATGGTGATTATTGCTTCTGAATAAAAAAGTATATCTGTAAGAAAATAATCAGGTTTAAAAGTTGCATATTTGTCTTCATGTGAAAACATCTGAAATGACTACTCTGTAGGGGATCTGACTTTCCCCTTTAATTTCCCATTTGATAGTTTCTGCATGTAGAGGTTTTCATTTCAATGCATTATTCAAACTTACTTTGAAAAGCAGAAGACTCTAAATATGATTACCCAGGGAAAATATATGCATATATGTGAATTCATGAACTATCATTTTCACATTAAAGGTCAAAGTAAAACTTCTCTGAATAATAAAGTGGTACAAAAATCACCCAACCTCATAATGAAAACCTCTTTATCGACACTATCATGTTGAGGAATTGTAACTGGCTTTTGCCCAACCACAGTGTTAATGAACTACTTAGTGTTGAGTGACTATTATATGAGTGGTTCACAGTCCGTCTCCATCAGATTCCCACATTTGAGATTCAACATGAAAATAAAAGCTGCTTTTGGTTTTTTGGTAACAAAATTTTCAGCCATAACATACTGTGAATGAAGTTTTGAGCCCCTTTCTGAAAGGAATCTGAATGGGAAGTGACATAAAATGCATTATATGAAGTAGTAACTCTTTAACAGCTCAAACTGTATCTCTTCCTTAAAAACAAGGCAATAAAAGGCAAAATGGCTCTGAACTTAAAAACATGTAAAGCCTTGGGCATAATTGTGGAGCAGTTAGGTTTTGCAACTCTACTATTCAACACTATAAGGTGCATGGAATTAAAAAAATCTATGCCTTGAAGCTACATAAATGCTGCTTCACTTTAACTTCCCTGAAATTAATGGTCATGCCTCAAGCTCCTTATTTTTTTCAAGAGATCAGGATTCAGGTCCATGTTGCATAAAGCATTAGGAACTTTTCAGGAAGACCTACAGGCAGTTCTTCAGAAATGGCTTCTATCTTAAACACATGTCAAACTCTGGTCCTGGAGGGGACATTGTGAAAAGGTTGACAAGGAGCTGTTGAATTTGATTGGAATTAGGTGTGTTGGAGCAGGGACACAGCAAAAACCTGCAGGAAAGTGGCACTGAACAAACACAGTTGGAAACCCATATTGGATTGATTGTTGTAAACTGGTATGATTCATATTGTGCTGTTTAATATTAAATACAGAATATTAATTTGGTAACCAGTAGTCATTTCCCTGCTGTTTTTGTGATGCACATTTGTATTTTTGTCTGTAATGAAGTTTCATTTGAAATTAGAGAATGGACTAATCTAATTGTTTGATATCAGTACAACATGCAGCTGTTGTAATAAGTGTGGTTGAGTCGAGCGATAGTTAATTTGACATCTGTTCTAGCATACATACATGGGTTGGCAAGGCAAGTTTATTTATATAGCAATTTTCAGGTTCAAGACAATTTAAAAGTTATTAACTAATATGACCAACGTTGAACTACTATGGACTGTAAAGGAGAATTTTAAAGACATTTGCTGTGTCTCATTCCGGGGTCTTGACAGTAACTGGTGCACAGCCTACGAAAGGCTGCGCGGCCCTGATACTTGCTACCTAAACAGAAATATTTTAAAGATGTAGTCCTGCCCGAGCTTCGTCAGACTGTGTGCTCTTACATAAAAAGTCTCCTCGAAGAAGGTTTCTCATCCCCCCTACAGTAAGTTAGATATATACGAAGCTCAGACATCAATCCTGCTTTAATGCTGAGTTTAGTACCTCCCTGTGTTTAAATTAAATTTAAAATAAAATTTTAAAAAAATTATTAAAATTTAAAATGAAAATTTACAGCCAATCCCTGTGATTGTTATCGTGATCAACCGTGATTGGCACTCAAGGGTGATCGGTTCTGAGATCGGTAGCAAAAAGTATGATCAGAGCATCCCTACTTAAGTCTGTACTAGTTAAAAACTTAAGTCCCTCCTCTAATCTTGGTTGGATTAAGCTAAATAATCCTGTCAATAACAAAAACCTGGAGTAAAAAAGATAATAGACTAGTATGAATCTGATAATAAAAGAAGTAAAAAGGTACAAAGAAGTAATTCAAAAAATGTATAAAAATTTATTTTAACACAGGTTGTGCCAAGCTATGCAATTGAATAAAACTATACTGTAGAATTTTTACTTAGAAAAAGGTAAAAAAGCATTTGGAAATTTGTTGTGAATACAACACAAATGAAAATGTTGCCACAACTACTTCTGGTCACTACTTCCAGGTTACACACATCTTGTCTGTACATGTTAGAATTGCTTCAATTAAACTGTACGATCATTTAAAAAAGACTTTGTGTAAGAACCACAAAAAAATTTAATCCAGAAATCAGAAGAGAGTAATTAAATACTGGTGGTGGAGCACAACACTGATAAACTCATTGGCATCCTGTCTGGAATAAGAACTAGCAACCTTCTGATAGTCAACTTGATGATGACCATTTACATAGTGCATGATTATAATCTGCATGCGTATAAGCCAAAATTTCAGATTTCAGATTCAATTTCAGATTTTAGCTAGCTAAAAGGTTTTCAATTTTAAAAACGTACTATATGACACAAGGATGTTTCTCAAAGCTCACAAGATTTGTGCTGTCCATTAGAAGAAAATTAAATATCTGCAGGAGTTGTTAGGAATTGCTGGACATTAGAGGGACTACAGTTACAGTAATGCACCTTACATTGTAAATGGATTCTTCAAATGAAAATGGATACAAAATTAGAAAGAAACATACTTATGGCAGAGGCTGCAAATTGAAACCAAATTATTTTCCAACAGACTTGAAGCAAGAAATGAATTCCTAATGTACTCTCAGGATCCGTTCTGTGTTTTTTAGAAAGAAGTATTTAAAACCAACTCCACCCACTTCATCAACAGCTGTCTGTGTTCAAGGTGAACTCAATTAAAACACACTAGGTGGCTGACTACAACTGACTGTCTTCCTGATGTAGAAGATACCTTATGTTGAGCATATGGGTTTGAATAGTCTACCCACAGCCCTAGACCCCTTCTTCTTCTTCTCTCTCTCTCTCTCTCTCTCTCTCTCTCTCTTAATAAACATGATATTCAAGCTGTGCTTCACAGTGCTTACTGAACCAGTTAAGCACTTGACAGTAACATCAATGCATCTCTGAGTGTATGAATATACTGTACAGTCTGGATTCATGCCTGGAGTGTTTCATCTCTTTCCTGTGCAAATCTTGGCATCAATGCCAAGTGTGCTGTAAGTCCTGTATAGGCCATTCTCTGAGTCATTCGGCTGGGCAGGAAGTGAGTTGAGAGCTCTGTCGCCAGCTGACATAAGAGTTCTCTTTACAGCGGATGAACATGGACAAGAGCTCACATCTTGCCTTCACTGATGCAGCGTTTATTCTGGGCAGCCTACGACAAGTCAACAGTGAAGCCTTTTGGCCGCCTGATACATCCCGGTTGCAGGTAAAGTCTTGACCCCGCAGCACATCAAAAAATAAACATGGTGAGACGCACATGGAGAGAGAAGGCTGCCAAGAGGAGGACCAACAATTATTTATGGCCTTTATCTAACCTTTCAGGGATAATTCAAGAGAGTGGCTGGTGGGAATACCTCAGTGGATGTTGTTGCAGTCATCAATATCTTCCAGCGAAAAGTTCACTGCGTCTTATATCAAGAAATGTTTCACACTATCACGTTCTCCCTAACCACACAGTCATCCTTTACAGACAAATCACTTCATTGAATTTATATGTACAATATGCAGGTATAAAAAAGTAGGACTTATTTATCTGAGTGTAGTATTTTTTGTTAAACTGTGAAAAATACAGAAATATGTTGTACCAAAGATTCTTTCTCACTCTCCGTCACAGTATCTACTGCACTGTCTGATGTAACCTTTATGTCCAAACCTTAGATGCAAAGGTTGAGTTATTTTTTTCTTTTTTTTGTCCTTTGCACGGTGGCCTTAACTAACTCCTGTGAAGTGTATATTATACGTTTGCTGTATCTTAAAAGGTTAATTGATTCATGACTGTCATTAAATAATATTCAGACTTACATTCCAGTGCTAATTATTCATGACTAGAATGTTCAAACACAAAACTATCATTTATGGGAGGCTTCTCCCATTTACTTGTGTTTTTCAAACTACCCAAGACAAAATGATTCATCCTTGTTTATGCAACAGTGGGACTGAAAACTACTGTCAAACCTAAATATTCTGGTTTAGTTCAAATATCCCGAGCATGTACTGCTGCCAGCTTTTATATATAAGGAACTAATCCACTCCCACACCTTCAGATGTTGTCAGAAGGTTATGAGAGGGGAAGGCAGAAAGTGTCTTCAGGTGATGGTGATGCAGAGATCTTTGACTCCTTGAGCAAAGGCTACCTTTTAAGTGTAGAGACATGACTTCAGTTCCTGTGCAAACCCTTTGTTTTTCTGTTGAGAATATAGTTCATTTGAAATTCCCCTGAGAAAGATTAATTTTTTTGTTCAGTTTTGGGGTTTTGTAACCATTAATCACTTCTCTTTGTTCCATTAATTACGACTGTTTAATTAGGTCTAGGCAGCAATACAGTTCAGTAAGGTATAGACCCAAAAACCATTTAGTTAAGGTTGAGAAGAGATCACAGCTGCTTTGACTTGCGTTCTTTTCACTCTTGAATAAAGATGCCAATGCTTACCTAAAGGCACTGCAGTCTGGCACAGCAGTAGCATCTGACACTTTGGATGTGAGACCAGGCTCAATGAACCTGACAAGAGTGTGTGTGAACTGTGGGTTCGCACCATTTACCACCCGGGCAACCAAGCAACTACCAGGGTGTGCAGAATTTTCACTCCAGCCCCTTTTCAGATCAGACAACGCATTTGTTGCCTTTAAACTATGGGGCTGGAACAAACAGATCAGAGTAGGTTTCGATGACAGGCTTAAACATTTTTTCCATATAAATAATCTTAATGTGCGGTTTTCATGTGTATTAAAATTATTCCTGAAACAACTTCTGCATTATGATTCTGTTCAGCTACTCCACCTCACTTTTACTGTTACTGTCCTTATTTATTATGACACCTGTGATTCATTGTTGCACTTTGCAAATGGTTGACGGCTTGAAGTGTTAGTTGAACATAAACAGTTAAAAATCCAAAGTTTTTTTTGCTATTTAGAGGGATTTCACGATTATTTATTTTCACTATTAATCGCGGTAGTAGAAGCTACAATTAATAATCGTAAAGTTTCCTAAGTCATTTAATTTTGTAAATACAGTTTCTCATCATTGAAATTCCAAAGCTCAAATTTATTTTTATCTTTTCATATTCATTCATATAAAACTGTAGCTTTTTTGTTTTTTTTTACCAGAGCGGAGGGGATTTTTACTCAATTTGAATGGTACTTTTGTTTACTTTGTTGTCATATTCAGTTTTCTTGACTTTCAACACACAAATAAAACTTAACAGAAAAGGAGTTTTCATGTTATCTTATACATTTCCAGCATTGTGAAATTGAAACATAATAATCATGATATTCATAAAATCATGATTATTTCTCAAACAATAATCTTACCTAGAAAATCTATAATTGTGACATCCTGTAGTCAACTCGTTTTCTCACTGTCAAAATGCACATCAAGCCCCACATTCAGCATATAGACATTGGCCCACATTTATCAAAGAAACATTGGACGGAAATCTGTGCGCAGGACTATTTCCACACAATGCTCAGCATTTATCAGTCTAGAGGTGAGCGTGTGATATTATCAAACCTCACATCAGGTCTGAGATCATGTACACAAGTTTCAGACAGTGTGAGTTTGCAGTGTAGCACAGCAGACCCTGAAAATAATTATTAAACTGACCACAAACTGTCAGCCACATATTTAATACTCAGAATTAGCCCGTTTGCAAAAAAAAAAGCATATTAAAATGGATTCCGAGATGAATTTGTCAAATAAAATCATGAAGCCTTGCTGGTCACTTACTCCTAAAATTAAGGGATTTTTCATGTAAACTAGTTTCAATATTTAGTATGCAAAGAACCAAGGGAAAACAATCAATTCTATCCATTTCAGTCACAAAAGGTTTTTCTGCACTATTCTGGACATTCTGGATCAGATAATGTGGAAGTATTCTGTAAAGGGTACTGTAGTATCCAGAGATGGATCCTTGCTGGGATTTTATACCATACAGGTTTCGAAGAAATAAATGTCCACATCATCTTCGTGAAGCAAATAGCACAAAGAGGTTTTTGCAGGAGCTGCAGAGGAACATCTATGGGAGGTTATGGGAAGGGAAACAGCCAGCTGGGCAGGACAAGCTCAACCCAAAGCTGTAGCAGACTCCTGAAAGGAGGCGCTGGGCACAAGGAAGCTGGGGGAAAAAACAAAAATCTGCACCCACATGTTGTGAGGAAAAGCAGTGTGTCAGTGCTGCAGCAGGAGGAGACATGATCTGATTATCCAACCCTGCTCAGCGCTTTTTTTGTTGTTGTTTTGTCTTGTTTTAAAAATAAGCCTATTTAGGCTGCTCAAACTGAAGTAGATTTAGTTTGTCCATCCATCCATCCATTTTCTGAACCGCTTAATCAAAGTGGGTCGCGGGTGTGCTGGAGCCTATCCCAGCTGTCAAGGGGCGAAAGGCGGGGTACACCCTGGACAGGTCGCCAGTCTGTCGCAGGGCCGAGATTTAGTTTGTTCCTGTGGCAAA
>JAVQJG010177256.1:0-16532 GCA_036024015.1 Craterocephalus amniculus
GATAAGTTTTTAATGATCATTGAACTATATGATGGTGCAGAATTAACTAAAAGCATCATTATAAGTAAACTTTAGTACATTTCAAAAAATTATTAGCTATTTACTTTTCTAAGGTTTGTTTTACATTTAGTTTTTACATTAGATGACTACTTTAGTTCATAATAACCTAGAATCTAAGTTATTTTCTGAAAAAAGGTCTTATTCATATGTGCCACCCTTTTCTGAGGATGTGCCCCTGCCTTGCCCCTCTGTGAAAAACTTTCTAGACACGCCACTGCCTGGAAGACATGCAGGGCAGTGGGTCCCGAGGGCCGCAGTTGAGAAACACTGCCCTAAACAAAATGAAATGTAAAACTTTTGCCTTTAAATATACAGATATGTCTTAAAGCTACAGTTGGAATATTGGCTAGCAACATTTGAAAGTGGCACTTCCTGTAAGCTCCACCCCCTCCAGTAAATTCACAGTCACATCAATTCCAACAAACTCCACACACATTTGACAATTATCTGTTCAAAGCCACGCGCCCTCCCCATTCAAATGGCAGGAGTTTTCACACAGGGGTCTGACTTTTTCAGTTGCTTTCTATGAATACATAATGTGCTGACTAGTGTACTCTTAAGGATTAAAGGACCATTTCACCCAGTTGACAGAAAGTTTTTTTGAACAGGATAACCAGCTATAAGTTTGATTATTGGTGTCATAGGTCCAACAAGGTGATGGAAACATTCCTCAGAGGTTCTGCTCCATATTGACATAACATCTCACAGTTGCTGCTCATCTATGATGAGACTCTCCCGTTCCACCACATCCCAAAGGTGGAGCACTGGATAGAGAGGTGGTGGAGGTTGTTGGAGTCCAGTGAACTCATCTGAGCTTTGTGAAATTGAGCATCATCCTGCTGGAAGTAGTATCAGAAGATACTCCTCTGTGCTCAGAAAGGGATGGTCATGGTCAGCAGCAATACTCAGCAAGTTCAACTGGTATTAAGGGGCCCAAAGAATGTCAAAGAAATATCCCCCACACCGTTATACAGTACCACCACCAGCCTGAACGGTTGACATAAGGCAGGATGGAGCCATTGGCCTAAATGTGGAAGCTGATATGGAGACTCATCAGAGCAGGCAATGATTTTTTTGGTGTGTCTGTGTGAACTGTAGCCTCAGTTTCCTGTGTTTAGCTAACATCCCTGTGTAGTCTTTGCAGCTGTAGCCCATTTGCTTCAAGGCTGGACATGTTGTACGTTCAGAGATGCTATTCTGCATACGCTGGCTGTAACCAGCGGTTATTTTAAGTGACTTTTGCCCTCCTATCATCCCAAACAGACTCCTCATTATCGTCTGACGTATACAAGACGTTTTCCTCCAGACAGTTTTTATTTTCTTCTTCAGGCTGTTCTTTTTAAACCGTAGAGATGATTATGTGTAGATCAGCAGTTTCTGAAACTGAGTTTATAATGTTAGTCCTTCAACTTCATCTCCTTATGGTGGACAACAATAATCATTTAGTCACAGGCTGAACAGAACCTCAAGTAAATAAACTCCTCTACAAAACTACCTGGTCTGGAAATATTTTCATGGGACGTTATGACAAAAGAAAAACTTTGTTCTCTTTTTTTCCAAATAAAAGGATGAGTCATGAAAAAAAAAGATTTTTTCCTTCAGGTCATATTTTTGCCACTATGTGAGTTGTGGCTCTCAGTGAGACTCTGTGAAAGTGCCAGCAGGCTGTTCCACTGCTTCACATTTGAAGAGGCTCCTCTCCATACTGCTGCTCTCAGATTGTTTTAAAGATGTCCATAAGATCAAATCAGAGTTCCTAGGGTCGTTTAAGTATAGTCTTATTCATTTATATATTCATTCATTCATAATCAGCCCTTCTCTGTTGCATTGATTTATGTTGCTGTTGAGGAACGTTTGACCTGTGAACTAAACCTGGCCAGTTGGTGTGGTCCAGGTTGGCTACTGAAAAACCTGAAGACTGTTGACCTCATCCTTGAAGGCATGTCTGTAGAAGGGTTGTCCCTTTACACAAGTTTCTAGCAAAATGCTTTTCTTCTGCTTACTTTTCACCATCTCTTGTACACTTTTTTCCCTTCTTGACTATTATGTTCTGCACCTCCTTATTTATTTCTCTCAGCTCCCCATCTCCACCTCTTGATGCGTTCATCCATCCTCTCATCTCTCACCCCTCTCGCCGTCTCCAGCTCCCCCTTTTAACATCTTGTTTAAATCGTGTCATTAACATCCTTTCGCCTCCCCACTCCGCTGCCCTCGTCTTCACCTCATTCACTTTCTTGTTTTATAACTCACCTCTCATCTCTTTTCTCCCCCTTTGCACTCCTCAATGACTTTATAATGTCCCTCCCCCTCTCTTTATCTCCCTTACTACTCTGTATCTCATTTACTTCTCATTCAATCCACCCTTCTTTCCACCTTCGCCATTGAAAACCTTTTTGTTCTCTCACTACTTTCTATTCTCTCTTAATATCCTGCTGTTTCCTCACCTGAGATATCGGAACTATAACGACAAGTGTTCAAAAGACAGCAGGCCTGGCAAATCTGTTTTAGATGCCTTCTGGCATCATTCCTGGAATGCAGATAGAGCAAAAAGCTTTTCTCTCTAATATCTACACCTCATCCTACCCTGGAGAGGGGAAAAAGAATCTGGTTTTGGTCAAAACTATCATCTTTTTGATTTCAACAATGTGGGAACAAGCAAACCCTCCACTGTAATACTTTATAATTTACTGGGTTTAATACGTCTTTGTATTGGGACAACGTTGTATTGTTCTTACAAATGTTTAGGCTTTAAAATTATAAGTAATCTATATCAACATCCTATCCCAGTAGACAGCAGCGCTGGTACCCAGATTGTTACATCTCCAGTCTGGTCTAGGGGAGAGAGAAGAGTAGAGCCAGAAGCTCAAATTGTTGAGACCATTTTAGCATTTTATCTTTTATTTAATGTTCAACGTGTGTTTTAGGAAAACAGAAGGGCAAAGTTTCTACAGGGAGAGCCAAGGCTAACAAAACAAGCTGTAAATGAAAAAGACCATTATCTTAACCACAAGTTTAAAACCTTCAACTGAACTCCCAAACCTCAACATAAACAGGATAAAATGAGAATTACAATCTGAAGAAAAGCAGCAGCCTAATGGAAATCTAACAAATGAATTAAGATAACCAGAGCTCAAAGGCTGACATAGAACCACAGTGAAGTCCAGAATCACAGAATCTTCTCCCCCCTTTAAGGGACCATCCCTGAGCAGCGATTAACTGAAGGGGAAGCAGGTTGGCACGCATGCAGAGCTGGGTGATTATCTTAAATGAATTAGCTTGTATGAACACATTTATTATAAATTGGAGTAATGTGGATTTGTTTTTATTAGAGCACAATGAATTGGCTTGGATTAATTATGCCTATAAAGTGCCTTGAGCTGACTTTGTTGCCAGTTGGAACTATACAAATAAAACTTAATGCGATTCAATAAGTATTGAGCACAGTTCGATGGAAATGCGATCATTTTTGTTGTAAAAGTCCACTTGGCTATGTTTTCTGAGCTGTAATCATAATTTTTTTAATTAATGTTGAAAAGAGCTTACAGGTTGAAAAATTGTATCTTGTCTTCTAAGCTCACTTCCATGTGTATGGTTAGATAGTTGTTAAAATTTCTGCAAGTCTTAAGGGAAAATTTTAGCTTTTTCGCTAAAGCACAGTGATGTTTGGGGTTTTGTTAGCTTCATTTTGAAGCACCATGGCAGCTGGAATCTCCCCAGACCAGGATATTCTCTGTGCTTTTGTCTGTGTGTGTGTGTGTGTGTGTGTGTGTGTGTGTGTGTGTGTCTGTGTGTGTGTGTATGGGATGTGAGAGAGAGGAAAAGAGAGAAAAGTAGAAAAAGAAAAAGGGAGATGCAAGGGTTAACAGAACCAGTGAGATGAGGAAGTAGGACAGATTGAACTGTCAGCAGCTTGGCTTGATCTTTTTTTCTTCCTTTTTCTTTCAATATGGAGATGAACTCTGTTCATGTGAAACTGCACGAGTGTGTGTTTGTGTCTGAGTGAGACACAACTCCATCCTGTTTTGAAGTAACCTAATCTAGAGACGGAGACCCTTTCTTCCCCCAACAAATCTAAATCCCTAATAGCTAGCCTTTGTCATTCCTAAATTACCCTGAGTCACAAACACTGACACAAGCAAGCAAGGGGCTTACGGGTATGCGCTGCACATGCTTAAGCCCCCAGTTTTGCAGTTTGTTCATGCTTAAGTCTGAAGATGTTGTGTGTTGGCCGCTGTACTGGGAGGATATTGATTTAACTACCACTGAATAACTGTGTTTCTCCTCATCAGATCCCACCCAGAGGGACAGATCAGCGTCTGACACCACGGTATGAAGAGGTGGAGCGTCAGTACGCCTCCCTGCCAAGGTACTACTTTTTCTCCTTGAATGAGATATTTTAATGCATGTATCCATGTCCTACTCAGCCCCCCCTTTTCTTCTCTGCCTCTAATTAAATCCCCATCTCTAGAGGCCTTGTCTCAGCAAGGAACTGCCCTCACTCTGGGGAAAACACATTCAGACAGCGTTGAAAACTGATCTCTGATTCCTCCGTCTGCTCCCCCATCAAACCGTACCTTCCCTTGTGCCCTTTGTCAAAAGCTTTAAAGTCATATTTCACACAGTTCTGCTGACCTGCGGGACTATTTAACTTTCCAATGAAATTTCCCTTGAAAATTCACTGAAGTGCTTCTCCCTTTTTTCTGTCTCATGTGTGATATCTTACTTACTGCTCATTTCCTCTTTTCTTTATCATATTTCTTCTGGACTTTGCAGCAGGCCTGAATCAGTTCATCATCAGCTTATAGGTCAGAATAAACCTTTTTTGTGAAGTGAAAAAAATTAATGTAAATATTAAACTGGTAGAGTTAGTTGTTACTAGTGTTTTTTAATCTTGTTTTGTTTAGCTTCCAACAACCAACACCTCAGGAGAATACCAAATGTTTGTTTGTTTGTGTTTGTCTGTAAATATGAGTCGGTTAGTTAAGCTAAATAACAGAAGCTTAGGACGTTTAGAAGTTTACAGCCAGGTTCCCACCTCTGTTAAAATGGTGAGGGATGACTATTTCACACCTCTTTGTGTATGTGTTTGTGTATGTGTATGTGTATGTGTGTGTGTGTGTGCATGTGCGTGTGCGTGTGCGTGTGCGTGTGTGTGTGCGTGTGCGTGTGTGTGTGTGTGTGTGTGTGTGGGTGTGTGTGTGTGTGTGCGTGTGCATGTGAGATACTGAGGGAGGGTGTCTGTCTGCGGATGATGACTTTAGCAGATGGGGGCGAGAACAGTGATGATAGTTTTGAGGTCTGGCTGTGGTATCTGAAAAGCCTTGGGAAATTGGACACAAACACACACACACACATACACTGGCATACAGAAGCACAAACTGATCCTGTTTCCGCTTTCAGACTCTGGTAATAATACGTAAATGCCAATTTCACAGGTACGCATCATTATTTGAGGACTGCAAGGTATTTTTCCATGGAAGTCATCATGCTATTATACAGTCTGGTAACGCTTATGACATTTTTGTTCAAAACATCTAAAAAGCATGATTGATTAATTGAGTTATGTGCTTTTATCAGGCAGACTTGGCCTTGGAGAGGGACCTTTCTGTTTCACGTGCTAAATCATTTACGTTAAAGAGAAAAAGCTTGAAATTGGTCTGACTTCTAAATCCGAGCACTGCTCTCCCCTGTGGATGAGATAACAGTAAACAGCCTTACACAGTGTCTTGTGCTGCCAAGACTCATGTGGCAGATGCCAAATATTTTTTGCAAGCATTGCATTTCTCTCCATAACAGCCTTTTCTACAGTGAACCCACTAGTCTGAAAGCAAAAGTCATTACTGAATAGACCCGTTAACTTAGAAATGCTTTGGTTTTCTGAGGTTTGATGTCAGAAGGAGCTGTTTTCCTTCTCCTTCCGTCTTTATTTATCTTCCTCTGCATATCTGTCTGCACTCTTCCTCCTGCTGTCAATTAACTGAAGAGATATTTCAGCGCATAGAGGAGCAGAGAAGTAGATCATGTTTTGAAACCGCATCTAGGCTGTTGACCTTATGAAAACACATTATTTTGCCTCCGGACCAAAAATAACTGGCAAGCTGTGTGTATCTAGTGTCTGCATGTCTGCGTACCTGTGCACTTTTTTTTTCCTTTTTACGGGCAGCTCCACGTTTTACCACGAACGTAGACGTGAGCGTGTTTCTGTTATTTCAGTGCAGGTCTAGAAATAGCTGGAGGGCTGCGTAATCAGGTACTTTAACTTAACATCAGTTTAGTGGAGCACTGAGAACATTGAATATGTGTGCGAGCTGTGAGACAAGATTTTGATGGCTCTAAAATTAAAACATGACCCAGCATGACCCTTGCCTAAAGCACAAACACTTTACCAAACAAACTGTCAGCAAATGTCACTGCTTGAAATATATGCGAGCTCGTTCAGTGTATATTGAATATTTTGCTTCTGCGTGAAGTCATTCAGCAATAAAAATGTACACACTTTGATTTCCTTTACAATTTAAAATTGAAAACTGTCTAATGGTCAGTATTGATGTATTTGAATTCTCTCCAGTTTGTCCATCAAAACCCATTAGACCAATTACCACTGGGATTGCTTATATATCCCTCACTAAATGGCACAACTTGCTTATTTAATGTTTTATACGATTAAGAACTGAAGATTTTCTTTGTAAATGGATGAAGAACACAATATTCTCTTTTCACATGAAATCCACCAAATTTCCTCTCAGTGCTGTTTCATTAAATGACCTCACACCCTCTTCACCCCCATGTCTTTTCCTTGTTTTCTGCTGTTTTCCCATACTTTTCCCATTCCCTTTCACTTTTTCCCAGTGCTTCTGTATTCAGGAACAAAGAGCCCAATTGAGAGAGAGCCTCTTCTTTATGTGGATACTAGTTAGAATTTTAGACAATTCTCAGACAATGGCAGACGTTTCTTTTGTTACTTATTGACCAATTGGTAAAGAGGAACATTTTGTCTTGACTACATTTCAACTCAACTTAATCTGACCAAAGTGCTGTAAGGAACAAAACTGAACTAGTGAAATACATTTAAAATAGGAAATTCACCAAAAGCAGCAAACATAATTGCGGCATTGACTTAAATGCTACAGAACCGAATTCATCTCAGTTTATCTATGTGGCACCAGTTCACAACCAACATAATCTCAACATATTTTAAAGAAAAATAACTCATTAGATTTTTTAATTATACTTAATTAATTCCCTAAAGCCTCAATGATGCCTCATGTTAACTCATACATGGTTGAAATGTTTTGTCTGTCTGTGGCATCGTTTAGATGCTTATTTCAACAGCTTCCGACAGCTACAGTATACAACAATCACTTTTTCACTTTATTCAAACTTTATATCACCATCATGACTCATTGCACTCATGCTTTTTTACAAGTGGGAAAAGAATGACTATGAAGATGGTATGTGGATCAAATGTATAAATTGATTGTATTGCTTGTTAGCCTGCACTGTACAGCTATACCTCCTGAAACAGCCGTAGTGCAGCTTCAATGTCTGGACTAAAAACACAAAAATTCCCCAAGTTTTCCTCTCTTTTCTACAATAGGATGCTACAATTGTGCTTTTTCTTGTCTTTTGCCAGCATATCAGCACAATGTTGCTTGATGATGCATACATGTTTGTTTTTGCCACCTTGCCACTTCTTTTATGAATACTCAGAATAAGTGAATATGTGACTCAGTGCCCCGTCCTGAGCTTACACAGTCTGATGGTTACAGTTGAGATGAAAAACATCCTTTTAATAGTAGCAGAGACCTCCAGCAGAGCCAAACTCAGGATTGGCAGCCATCTGCCACCGTCACTTGATGGTCTCTATATGATAGAAACTTCAGCAAACACTAAGGTCAGATTGAAATAGTTGAAGAAGTTTGATTTATGTTCATATTAAGTTGGATGAGCTGACTGACTGGACTATCCAGATGACTAGTTTTAAATAAGATGAAGTAAAGAATGCATCATCCATGTGGTGATGTTGGAGAGATAAGCTGAGATTCTTGCTGAGAAACCATGGTTTCTTCTGGCATACAAAAGGAACCCCAGCTCTGTCCTCAGGTTTCCCTGTGGAGAGGTTACTTTATTTCATCTTTGCTCCTTTAACTTTGAGAGAATGTCTGATAAGGTATGTGTCCAACCAAGAGTGTTCCATGTCTGAGATCATCATCATGGCTTACAGTGTTGGAAGATGCGGAAAATTTACGAAAACTTTACTCCTCCCAGAGGATTTTCCTTTACAATGTTGTATCTGTTTGCTGAAATGCACAAGTTATGTTGGTTTTTATGTGAAGTTTTATACACGTGTGTACTTGTATATGTGCATTTTTATAGATGTAGGTGTACTTGTGTATGTAAGTGTACGTCAATAAATATGTGCATATGCATATACTTATGTTTTTATATTTCTTCTTTTTTATGTAACGTACATTGTGTGCACATGTAATGGACTATAAATACATTGCCATTGCCAATTATTTTTGAAATGGGGTTGAAATATCCTCAAGGCCAGCAAGTTCCATTAATGACTGGCTGCAGTTTCTGTCATATATGCATTAGGAAGTCGAGGACTTCTTCCAAACGAAAGTGACAGAGATGGAACGGCCTGTTCATATCACAGCTAAAACCAGGGGCGTGCATGCAGTGTAGATTGATGGATCTCTGCAGCATTTGGAGCTCAAACTTTTAAAAACACACCCTGGAGACGTGAAAAATGTATTAGGACTTGCCTTAATGGGAAAATCATAGGCCCCTCTAATTTTTTAGAGTGATTGTACATCTGTTTGAAACAGCTTAAGTGATTTATACGGCACACTCACATGCCCATGATGAGTGTGTCAGCACCTGTGAGTGTGTATGTGCCGTTAGACTTATATTTCCATGTTTCTGAGGTCAGTAGATGGTTATCAGTTTGTGCATGGTCAACATCAGCAGGTCATACCCCATGTGTGCCCCATTACTGACCCATTTACACATTCTTTCTCTCTCTTTATCAGACACACACACACACATAGAGGCACACATACGTTGGTGTTTTCTGTGTTATTCTTTTTCTTACAAAGCAAAATGAATAAATAGAAATATGGTAAAAAAGATAGATTTTACAAGCTGCACTAAATGAATGAAAACATTGTTTAGTAACAAGAATATTGACCAATAAACTTTGAAGTAGAAAGGAACAAAGGAGGGAGGAAATGGATTTGGTTTCTGTGCCCTTTTATCTATAAAAGAACCCCCTCCTGTTGGATATTCTGTTTGGCAGAATCATTTTCTTTAAGTACTCGAAATCTAGGTCCACAGCCACTGTTGAAGACCTAATTATTGTGCATTGAAGTTTCGAAGTACACATAATATTGATTGAAGACAATGGCCATGTCCATGGATTTCTGATGATAACAGCGGTCAGTTATATGAAGAACAGTTGTGCCCCAATCTGATTAGCCGAACACCCTTCCCAATCTGTCTTCATTATTGCTATTATTACATTAAGAGGACCAATCCGAATTGTTATCCAGGTTTCTGGAGAGGCTGTCACTTCCTCATTATGATGATAATTAGATGTTTAGTAATTAGATAGCAGATGTTTTACTGTGTCTTCAGCCCTCTTTCCTCTTTTACTCATGTTTTTCTTTTTTTTTCCATTCATATCGCTCCACTTTCTGCCATTTGGCTTTGCGTCTATCCCCGTCTGCCTCTCCACATCTCATTTTCATTCCCTCTGAGCTCGGGGTGAAAAGGACATTGTTGAATATTATTTCACTAGAGAGGAGGAGAAATGTAATGGGAATGTCTTTCCCTCCATCTCTCTTGAGAAGACCTCCCAACCGGGTCTGAGAGTTTCCCAGACCACTTTAAAACTGTGGCACAATCCTCCTCATTGTTCAGTTGTTTTTCTGTGTTTTTCTGGACTCGTTGAGACCCAACTTGTGTGTTAATTATGCAGGGGATCCAAAGAAAGACCTTATGTGTAATATGTGTTTTTCTGAATGTTTTTAAAGAATAAAGAGATAAAGAGTTCATGTGGGAAGTTGAAGTAGTTCCCCTAAATAGTTTTTTTTGTTAAACTCTGAATAATGAACTATTATCTCTGGGCTGTTCATGTAAGTGTTCAACTATCTTTACTTTAAGAAGAACTGTGTATGGAATTAGCTAAAGATCAAAAGATAATCTTAAAATATTCTATTAAAATAGGCTAAATGTTCAAGATCTTTTTCATTTTTCTCTGAAGTCTTTGGACTGGTATTCTTTATTTTGTTGTCAGGTCTGAACAAAACATCTCCTGCTGTTTTTTTGGATAACCTAACCTATACCCCATCTTCTAAGAACCTAAAAAGCATGTTATTTTCTTGTTTCTTTTTTTACAACACTTCAAAAGTTAATTCACTTGACAGCTATGTGGAAACACGGTAATAGACTGCTCTTCCACCTCCAGCCTCCCTTCTTTCCTCTTGTGACCCAATCTTGTTCCTGACGTGCGCTGCTTCTCATCTATTCACTCGCATGTGCTTTAGAACGTGTTTGGCCAAAGCTTTGATCTCAATCAATCAGGGACTTTGAAATATTGGGTTATAACCCCTAATGTGTTGCAGGTCCAGCAGGTGGGCATGACAAGCGGGTATGATATGCTTTCTTATGCGTGGACCCCGGGGTGAGGGAGGAAACTTTTCTTTCAGGTCGTAGACGGAAAATGTGTAACAGGTTTCAGGTCGTTCTGGAGTAGAACTGATGTTAAGTAATACTTTGCTCATGTGGAGTAAAAGTGTACATGGTTGGAAAATTTATAAGCATTTTCTTCTTTGTAGCAAGCTAAAACTGTTATAATGTGACCTGAAATACATAATAATTAATTGCACTATTTCTCCATTGTTTACTCATTTGTTACTTACAGAACATCTTCTGTTAGATTTTTAAATGACCCTTTCACTTTCCAGGTATTAATCATTATCATAATTGTAAATTGGTCCATTCAAATGCAGTATGTAGTTTAATCCTCTTTGAAAAAATAATTTAAAATTGGCTTTATTTTACTTGAGCAGTTAACATCTGGTAACACTCTAATGACCATCTGTTGTTTCTGAGCTGCTGGAGAGACTTCCTTGTTTCAAAGTTATATTGGAAAGTTAGATAGCTCGGTTATTTATGCATGCTTTTCTGCATCAGCAATGACAAGCAACATTAAGAGTCTGCAGGCAGTTTAAGCTCGGGTCTAACTCTCTGATTAGAAAAAGGCTAAAGGCACCAAATTGTTCTAATGATTTACGAATCAGTCAAACCGTGAAGTAGCTCATATAACTGCAACGCAAGTTTAACAGTTGCCTTCAAATTCCATCATGCTGGATTCACTGTTAACGGTTTTCGTTGCTTTGAAGTGTTACGCTGTAGATCATGCTGTCACAGTGTACAATGTAACTTCTAATGTGCTCTGAACATACGCTGGCAGTGTCTATATGGTTTTTTTCCTGCCAGGCATCCCTTACGCTGGAATCCATGACCACTCTTGGGTCTGTTTCCATCTCATAGTTACAACCGTCTTAAAACTTCCACTGCTTCAAAATTAGTCCCTTTTGGGAGAATCATAATTTTCTGTCAGCAATTTGTACCCTCACCAAACAAAGTGTCCCCAGCCTGAAGCTATTAAACCTCACCGGGGAGAACTAAACTAGCTCAAGATGTGAAATAATGACGGTTGTTTGAATGGGATATGGTGTTATTAGTACCGGATTTCATTATATTTCAGGAAGTCACCCACTCTACGACGTATAAGTGATAATGTATGATCCTGCCATGACTGAATGTCATTTTTAGTTTGACTGGCATGGCTCATCTGGACAGGTTTAGTGTGCAGATACTTCCTGATCTACCTTTCTTTATGGCTTTCATATGGGTACATTCTGAAAAATATTTATGGACAGCAGCTCAGTTCTCTCCAACTCGCATGATTTATTGCGTCATTTAGTTTTTTCATTGTCTCTAATCTACCTTCTTTCTGAAACAAGATTATTTGACTTTTTCCTGATATGAAAGCAATGCAAACTATTTCAAGGCTATGAAAAGATTCATGTGTGGCTTTTCCTGCTGTTATCCAGTTCTGCCATTTTTATTTAAAAACATTAAAACAAATAAGTAGTTTGCCTCGAATCTGTTTTCTACCTAAAATTTTATTTCACATTACAGTACATACAGTATCACAAAGACCGTAAACAACAACTTGATTTTTTTCAGAACTTGGGCTAAAACTAACGATTATTTCAGTAGTCGACTAATCTATTATTTATTTTCCGATTAGCCACAAATATTTCCCTCACATCAAGGCTTCCTGTTCAAACAGCTCTTTTTACCGGCCCCAGTGCATATTTTACCCCACTCTCTTAATTTGCATCACCCGAATGTCCGCCTGAATTCGTCATGAACCAGTTGATTGTGGAATTAATTTATTTTGACTTATTCAAAATCAGCTGTAATGTCACGTCCAAACAATACAGAATCTGGTTCAAAACTAAAATAAAATTAATAAAATTTAATGATGATTGCCCAGGCAACTCAAAATGCTTTACGTATTAAAAACAATGTATGTATAAAAGATAATTAAAACAGGCATTCACACAACAAATATAACAAATATAGCAACCCATATAAAAACACAAATACGATTTCTTTCATTCACAATCTAATTTATAAAATCACACTTAAAGGGACTATACCCGATTTCTCGTCCGGCTAGCTTAGTTAGCGATAGCGGCTAGTTTTTTTTAGCTTTTGTGTGACGCTTTTTCTCGGCTAAGGGGTTTAACTTTCGTTACTTAATACCAGATCACTAAGGGAACGCTAATGCTGGCGGATCGGAGTCTGGACGTTCCGAAAATTAACCTGGCAGAGAAAGAGTATCACGCCAAACTACCCGCAGTCGCTAACTAAACTAGCCGTACGTGAAGTCGGGTATAGCTCCTTTAAGTACTTGGTAAGGCTAAGTTACCTATCAAGATGCTTGTTATTGTCGACCAATCGTTGCAGCCCTTTTCAGAACATCAAGATGATCATTTTACTTAAAAAAAATCTGTCAAACTTGCTTAAAAGTAATATTTACATTTGTCAATTACTTCATTATGTCCACCTTGCTACTACCAGGTTGGACCCCCATTTTCCATCAGATCTGTCTTAATTCTTGGTAGTTGTTGGAAACATTCCTTAGATGTTCTGTTCCATATTAACATGATAGCATCACACAGTTGCTGCACATCCATGATGAGAATTTCCGTTCCACCACATCCCAAAGGTGGAATACGGAGATGGAGATCTGCTGACTGTGCAGCTCGTTAGAGTACAGTGAGCTCAGATGATCTGAGCTGTGTGACATGGTGCATCATCCTGCTGGAAGTAGCATCAGAAGCTGCTGCACTGTGCTCAGAAATGGATGAACATGGCCAGCAACAAAACTCAGCACGACTATGCTGGTTAAACCATGTCATGATTCTACAAAGGGGCCCAAAGTGTGCCAAAGAAAAAAAAATCCTCCTCAACATTACAGTTTCAGCAGCCTGAACCTTTGATGCAAGGCTTTCATGTAATTTACACCAAATTATGACCATCTAGCATCTGGATGGAGCAGCTGAAATGGAGACTCATCGGATCAGGAAATATTTATACATCCTTCTTCTTGTCCAGTTCGGTGAGTCTGTATGAACAGTAGCCGAAGATCACACTCACATGGAGAGTTTTATTTAAAAAAGTCGTTCATATAGATGGAGGCTTGTGCACCCATGCAACAGCAGTAATAATGTTGACGTATTCATGCCAAGCCTTTGAATGGTGCTGCAACACTGCCACAGAAAAATATCAAAAACTGAGAAGAAGACCTGAAGCAGATGCAAACAAATTGCAATAAAGAGAAAGAAGAGAGAGGTCTCTGCCTCTTCTGAAGAAGAATGTGGTTATAGCATCAACGGGTGATCAAAGGTGGCACGTATAGGCTGTACACATGTAACCGACAAGGGTGATATTTGCAGAACTGTTCTCTATGGGAAGTGTTTTAAAAGAGCCATGGTTCAGACTCCCAAAACACCGGTCTTATGTGGACGAAACGTCCAGATAAACAACTTTCCTAAACTTGTCTCCATGTAAGTAGGACCCCAGTTTCCCGTTCTTTCACAACAGGCTGGACATGCAGCATGTTCAGAAATAATATTCTGCATACCATGGTTTGAAGCAGCGGTTAATATGGTTACTGGTGTCTTTTATCTCCAATTAATCCTCCCATTCTCTTCTGACATCTAAAAGGCATTTTGGTCCAGAAAACTGCTGCTCACTGGATATGTTCTCCTCTTCAGACCATTCTCTAAAAACCCTACAGTTGGACGAAAATCCCAATAGATCATCAATTTCTGAAATTCCCAGGTCACTTAGTGGCACAAACAATCATGCTACCTTTAAAGTCGCATAAATCCTCTTTTAATCGTTATCCTGAAACTCAGTTTCAACTTGAGTGTGTCAGCGATGTATTGAGACTGGCTGATCAGCTTTTGTGTTAATGATCATTTGAACAGGCGTATTAAGTGGTTGGTGAAGGTACATTGTGTGGATGCCAGCTCTTAAATATCATTTAGTGCTGCCTTGTTCATCCATGATACTTTATAAGGATTCCTGTTTTAATAAAGTGAAGAAGATTGCTTCACTAATGGCATAGTTCTGTTGATTTTAAACGGGTAATGTGGTGCGGTGGGAAAAGATCAACATTGGTCTGAGGAACATAGATATTATGTTAGAATGGAGCATCATCTGCAGCCCGTCTTACTGTGCATTTGACTTGTTGATCAGGATGAGCTGCTGCAGTGGATTGTCAGTCTCTGTTGTTTTGGCTGTAGCTTTGCTGCTCAGTTTCCAAATGGCATGGCCGTATTATGATGGGATGCGAAACCCACTCCAAATCCCCATTGTTCTGCCCTCTCTGTGTTTCCGAGGCAACAGTCTCCTACCATCTGGATGTCCTCATCCCTCAGTTCCTCACATTTCCCTCTAATGGGTTTGTCCTCCATCCTATCTCATTTTTCCTTTTTTCCAGGACTGTTTCTTTCTCTTTCTAAATGCACCTTTTTGTTTTGTTTGTTCCTACATTTTTTTTTCTCTCTCCAATTTGATCCCTTCTCCTGCTGTTGCATTTTCTTCATACTTCTCAGTGTAACTACTCACTACATTATCTCAGTCTTTCTCGCTCATTTCACCCCCTCTACCCTTGTCTCTTGTCATTCTGGTAACAGCCCATTTCTCTTAACACTTCACTCATGTTCTTCAAAATGAGCGCTTTGAATTATGCATCATCGCACAATCATAGGGGCGCATTTCCAAACCTGTGAGCACAAACACTCACACTCAGGGGAACGTAATCATGCTAAGTTCCTTCACTAGTATGAAGTTCATCCATGATATACTGCGGAAATAATCGTCTTCAACAGAACTTTATTGACAAAGGCAGATAGGAGCTGCTGAAAGGTGTTTAGTGTCATCGAAATATTAACAAGTATGCAGACGTGGTGGTGCGTGTGTGTGCATGTGTGTGCATTTATTGCTCATTACGATGCTGACCTTCAGATGCTCGCTTTCTAGAGGGAATTTGCATTTTTTTTATATTCTTCTCAATCATTTCCCTTTTTTTGTTACTTTACTACTTTAAATCTCAGCTTTTTTTGGTTGTTCAATCTCCTCCATTTCTTTGGCTTCTCTTTGTGTTCTACCTGAAACTTACTTCCTTCGTGTCTGAAGCCTCTCTGTGCTCTATTTGACGTTTGGTATCCTTTATGTTTCCCTTGGTTTAGATTCAGTGTTTCCAGCAATCTTGTTTTTGCCTTCATCCTCTTTCCCCTGTCCTGTCTTACTTGGCCTTCTGTGCCCACAGCTCTTATCCACTTTACATTCATCTAACCTCACTTTGTTGTTTGGTTTTTCCTGAGAATGCAAGTGAAGGTCTGACTCCTTAGTGTAGACGTCTTTGTCTGTAAACTATTTTCTTTATGTTGCCTGCTGGGAAGTCCCAGAGATATAGAATTAGATGGCAGTCACCAGTGAAGCCACACCTGATTTTTCTGACTATTTATTACAAAATGCTAAAGTGTTTAAGAAATAATTGGAGTTTTTCTTCATAATAAGAGATAGCATTAATAAACAACACGTGATTACAAATTACTTCATCGAAATTTCAACATGTACATAGCTCTGTCTTACTGCAGAAAGTTCACACCTTTAAACCTGGGTTCTTTGTCAATGTTGCACTGTAGTCCATTATCTTCCAGTCTACAGGAGCTTCAAAGATTTACACACCTCAACATCCATCCATCCATCCATTTTCTGAACCGCTTAATCCAAGTGGGTCGCGGGTGTGCTGGAGCCTATCCCAGCTGTCAAGGGGCGAGAGGCGGGGTACACCCTGGACAGGTCGCCAG